>JAVTVY010009417.1:0-45614 GCA_036873755.1 Hanleya hanleyi
AATAATAAAATGATCTTTAATAAATATATACGTTTGATAAATAAATAAATAGAATGAAAAAAAAAAAAAAATGAAAAAATTACTTTTAAAATAGAGACTGGACGATTTGATGGGTTTTGTCGTGTAAAGATTCCATCTGGAGGCGTGGTTAGTCTGGACGATTGACATGTTTTTACCTTCGGTCGCAACATTTGTATCAATTTCATTCTAATGCCAAACTGTGACGTCTCGGCAGTAACGTCATTCCCATTGTTGAGATCATGGTAGTAACGTCATTCTCATTGTTGACGTCACATGAACGCATTGCTTCCAGCGTGCGTATATGAACGAACCAATCAAATCCTTTGAGTTGGGGGCGGGGTCAGAATACGGAGTTTTCATTGGTGACAAAAAATGCACAGTATATTGTGCATTATTTTCTTGCAAAGTTAGCTCCCTTGTGACTTTCCGTCCAGTCCCTGTTTCGGGCACTTCCTTTTGTTTCCCCTTTAAAATACATTATGAAACAGGGGCTGGGTCCAGTCTAACAGTTGGTGTGATTTACTACTTTTAACCGAGTGTCGAATGAAAGCTTTTTTCTCACATTTACGAGCTGTAATGGCCATACGTTATAACATTCATGATTCTTACCGGCGTGGTGATGCTGCAGATAGAGCGGATCAACGGTTAAGGCTCCTGTCAGCGCCTCTCGGTCCTTCACCCTGGGTGAAAAAAGAGAGTGGAGTAAATGACTGTCATCATGACGTCCCTGTTGACGTCACGAAGTGAAGGAGGGTGAATGTAAATCACACAAAGTTTGCTGGACAACATGATTTATTAATAAAACTAAACTGCCTAATTAATATATTCTTTGTATCACTAAAACAACCAAAGCTGTTCTTTCGTTGTCTGATTCAATCTGCCAAAGATGTATCTGTAGCAAATGATTCAGCAGTCAATTCACCATTAAAATGAAAAGTAACGGAAATTTACATGGCCATTAATATCCCATTGAAATATTTAATGGCGATTAAGACCATATTGATACATTCCATATGTTCATAATAATCGGGTTTCAATTTGATTGGTTTCCATTATTTACCATTCAACTGTCAATCAATGGGATGCCAATCCATAACATCATTATAAATTCAGTTCAGTTCGGATACGGCATTTTTTCATTCGCTGAAAAACTTACATCGATGGATTTAATCAGAATATATATATTGTTTTTCACAAATCCCACGCTCACGGTGTGTTTGTCAACGGTATGTTCCACTCTTAAACACCATTCATCCTAAATTTTCCAGAAAAGAAGGCATCTTACACTCGGCGTTTTTTCCAGAGTTAAATGTGTTTAAATAAGGCGTGGAAACTCGTAGCAAGTGAGCTGCGATCTTATCAAATATTTCTCTATTGGCTTTCAAAAAATTTAAATACCCACCACATTAGAGAACAGTCAAAGTTTACCAGCATCCATTTGTTCGGATTGAAGTTGAAAGAATTTGCATTCTGCAAGAAATAAATGATATATTATGTAGGTATAACTATGAACGGTCATCATACCCGCGGATCGCTTAAAAGTGTTTGCTTATGGGAATCACATTTTACTGTCAAATGCAAATATCGTGACCTTATTAGTCTGGGCTGTGATTTCTGTTCAAAGTCAGGGCATCCTTTTGTAATCCGATAGTTCTAAAATCAGTAATACATGTTTGATATATCACGACACCACTCGCATATTATAATGTTCTGCTACAAAATTATTGTTTAAACACATTCTCCACTATATTCATACCTTATAATTCTACAAGTAAATTATACCAATTCTGAATAAGAAAACATATTACCTCTATCCCATCCAGTAGGTGCTGAAATTCCGGACATATAAGAGCATTTCCGGCGTAGGCAGCGTCCACGTGAAGCCAGACGTTTTCCTTGGCGCACACCTCGCCTATCTCCCGGATGTTATCGAATGAACAACAGGCAGTAGTGCCGACCGTGCCACATACCTTGAGTGGGTGTAATTCAGAATTTTTTTTATAATCGTGATCGTTTTGGTTCTATGAATAACAAATATGACTTAAATCAACTTCATTCCCTCGAGAGGTAATTGTGTTTGAATGATACTACTGGAAGATAATTTGTTGTTTCGGTCACTTTTTTCGGGATGTCTCATTGCATTCTTTTGCATACAGAAATGTGACGGTTTCCGGATACAAATTTCCGGGTTGCATTTATGACGCAGTTCTCTGCAAATCATTCAGATACTCGTTTACATGAGATGTTCTTGAATCTTGTTATTGCTCTTGCATGTAAAAGAGAAAAATGCGAAGAAATAATGTTCCCACTTCCACGCTTTTCCCTGGAAAAACTTTTCAAGTTTCAAGTCAGGTAAAATTGTCCTGGCTCTGTGCCAAGATAGACATCTTTTCCTACCGAACATTCGTCCCGTTCACAACCCCGCCACAACCGGCGGTACAAATAGTCATCGGCGTAGCGAAGTGGCAGCGGAATTCAGAAGAGTCAGACAGGTAATTCCTTAATTTATTCATCGATTGTAATAAAAAGCATTCTGGCATCTGGTCTTAAATTACATGATCAGTATATTCTCAGCTATTTTGTGTTAAATGCCGTCATTTTCATCTGACGACGATCCAGCTCACCAATCCCCAGTGTACGAGTTGTCACAGCGAAACAGTTCACCAATTACCAATATACGAGTTGTCAGAGCATTTCCATCATAGCTCTCTAGATTTGTATCTAATACCGCTTATGCCGGTGCTAGGGGCCGTGTGGTCATATCATCCAAGTTGCCACATGAACAGGTACAATAAACCGTACCTGAGATACAACACATATCACGAATCGCTAGATTCTTGGTATGTGCTTTAGAATATGTTAACCGGAAGACTATACTGTGAAGTCATGCGGCTCTGTCAGTATGACGGCACCTCTTCCCACTTCTCTTATGTGTTGTAATCAAATATAAGTAAGCTTTCCTTCTGTTAGAGGACGAGATTATATATTATATATACTTACGAAAAATGGTATGAGACCCAGCCTTCTGTCTTCCTGTGAATTGGAGTATGTACACATATAGCACATATCATTACATATCTAGATGTAAACACAGTAACGACCATTAAACTGATAAGATACATTTTGAACCATACCCATTTGAGGCAGTCTCACATATTACACCGTTGAGAGAATTAAATCATAATCTAAGCATGTCTGCTACACATCGGAAGTTCGGAGATTCAAATAAGTCTGGACTGACAAGACGCTATAAAACAGGCAGCAATGAACATGACAAATCAACGTGCATCTATTCATAAAAGATACTACTCCTTTACAAATGTGAATGTATAGCCTGGAAAGCTTCAGTCCTATGGAGACGCACACAACATGAAAATAGAGGAGTGAAACGGATCTGATTACGACTGATTTCTTTATAGCATTAATGATCATATTGATTAGACAGTATACACTCTCAGAAATATTTCAGGTAAAGTCATGAACTGATCAGGTTGTATATCCACAACTCAATTTCAGGGATTTTGGCTTGTTTCAGGAAAAAAGATCCCTGAATGAGAGGATTTTCCCTGAAATTCAGCAAATTTATCACCCTGATTATTAAGTTTCCGACTCTATTCAAGCACGTAAAATCCCCTAAAATTCAGATAATTTAGCTTTAATTCATGGTAGATATACCTGAATTTCAGGAAATTATTTGACTTGTGGATGTGCAACCGGATCTATTCAGGATTATTCCCTGAATATCTGAATATTTCTGAGAGTGTAATCTTACTTCTATGGCTCGTTCGAGGGTGTGTCCGCGGAGAGAGTAGTTCTCGTCCACATCTAGCTGTCTCATCTTTACGAATCCTATCATTCCAGCTTTCTCAACACAAGAATGAGCCTGGTGAAATATTTGAGAATTAACTTTAGGGCGAAAAATGGAAAGTGAGCTGCTAGGCTAAGATAGTATTGTATCGCTTGTAGGGGTTAGGGCTGTATGTGCTTCTGTGTGACCTCACTATAAAGATTCATTGAATCAAAGTATTCACATTCGTCGTGGTATTCTGACAAAGAAGCAACGTAACATAACCAGATATGTCGAGGAAAAATATTCTTTTAAAGAATAAACACGAATATGAATTTGATGCGAATTTTCTTGGCATAAAATAATTAGCTCGCAACAGTATAATAAGCGGGATGCGCAACCTAGTTGAAGAGATGGTGTGATCATTAACTGAAATAAATTTCCATCATATTTGCATCACGTTCTCATTCACCACGTAAATGATGTCTTCGTGAGACTATCATAGGCTGAAATACATATATACAGGGGAAGTAATTTACGACTTGTATAGAAGGAGTACTTGTAGTAGGAAGAATCTGCCTGTCCAAGTGTTTGCCACATCGTTTAGTTTGTCAGTAGAAAATGTGGTGGGGAGAATGCGGTGGTGCGATGAAAGAGTATCTATATCCGTAACTTCATCCCTCTCAAATACTCAACAGTGTGTGTCTATGACTGTAGTACATATTGTTATCAGAAGTACGGGATATTGAATCAAAATTGCTCACCAGTTTGGAAGAGTAAGCCACCAGTTTTGCCAGAAGGACACCATCCTCAACAAAGGGAAATCTGTTCTTTAACTGTCGTATGGCCGAGTGTCGCGCCGCCAAGAGAGTCACTAGAACGCATTCGCTCGCTGAACCCTGAGAGACAAAATATGAGAAGAAAGACTGAATAGCAATGCCGTATCATTGATAATGTTAGTCTTACCCTTTCTGACATTCTGTGATAATTTAACACCAATACAGCAAGGGTGACCATTTCGCTTTTCTCTTTCTCTCAAAAACAGCGTTGATATTCGTTTCGATAATGGATTATTTTTTCATCCACCAGGATTTGACATCACAAGATCATGTTGTCTTTATATTCACCGGCATCGCCAATAACTGGTGACAGCTTTATTCATCCAAGACGATAGATAGCAGCTGCACGGTTATTCATATTGGGGAGCTTGAGTGCTCACTGCTCCGTACACGAAAGTATTCTGATGTGGACGAGGCATTCTTCATGGACGACTGGTGAATTCCGAATGTCAAATGTGACATCCACACAACCAGAAGCAAGTAAACTAGACAGGGCATACTATAACGGTCTTCTGGCCCAGTCATCGAGCGAGTCTTTTGTTCCTCCTGTACTTTACTACAGGATAACATACGAACGCCAGACAAATGAGCTTGTAAAATCAGAAATTTAAATGTTATCTAACATGACTAAGTCAGGCATGCTACTACAACATATTTTCTCTGGATGCCATATTTTTCTAAAATTTTTGAAGATGATAAATTTCTTCTTTTTCAATTTTTATAAATGAGGTATTCCGCAATGTGAAGAAATACGACGAAATGCGATGCTACTCGACCTTGCCTCACAAATCCGTATATCTACACATTTAAACGAGCCGTTAGTAAAATTGATCAAGTCTGGTCACCTACTCTGATAATTTTTGTAATCTTTTGGTGTATTTTACTTTCTTTCAGGTAAAGACAAATTTCGTCGAATTTGAATTAAACACAAAAAGAGGCGTGTAAAATCCTTCTTCTGCGCTATAGCTGACGCATGCGTACAGCCGCAGAACGCGCTCATTGATCTGTGAAGAGTGAATGCTGCAGTATTAAAGATCGTCACACATGACTGGAGTCAGCCAGCTGGGCCAGTCGAAGCTGCGAACCGTGAGTTAACCCCCTTTACTAAAAGCATAATTTTTACCGCTATGGTTCGGAATGATTGTGAATCATTAAAATAGATAAGCTGGACGACACTGGCACTCCTCAAACCACATACACCACTAGACTATTGCACAGTACAGAGATATACAAGCCGAAACGCATGGGTGTGACTAATTATGTACGTTTCTAAAGCTGAGTATTAGAGTTCCATCATCAGATCATCTCCCGTGATGCAACACTCCATACCAACAGCCACATCATGTGTTATATCCAGGGAGCGGTGCCCAATGTGTTCTACCTTAGCTTCATGTAAGGATGCCGACTTCCAGCCCATTTGCTTTTGATACAATCGCCGAATAGGACATCCAATAAGAAGCCGGAGCCCAAAAAGAACTAATGTCGCTGTTCGAAACACCTTTTTCGAAAAACAATATTATCACCAAATTTGCATTGCTTCATGACGTCGTCAAAATTGTTCACATGCTACTTAGCTTAATATCTATACGCCATAATATATATGCAGGTCATTCGAGAATGTGACTATCTCGGAAGGAATAGATATTATATCGCTATTGTAATCGTCTCTTCTATGTAAATATGATGTTACTTCTTCACTCTTTTGGCTTCCTGCAAATTGTTCATGAAATGGTGCACACTCATAAAAGTCGATCAAGAGAAAATAGCATTACAATTTCACGTCCCTGTGGCAATATTGCTAGCATAAAAAGAAGTCCACAGCCAACTAGCTTGGTTCATATGACAAATACATATTCTCTCATTTGAATGATTTGATATTTGTATAGCAGCGATGCACTTTGCGCCATGAAACAAATTGAACATGCGTCGATATTTTCAATATTTTCAGTTTTCATATATATCAATTTGATAGTTACCTGAATGACTCCTCCTCCCTCACCATTCTCGTGCAAGAAGATACTCGGAAGTCCAACCATCTTCCCTACAAAGCGGACAATATTGAGCCATTCAGTGCGGACATATAAAATTACATTTATGACTATTTACCCCAAATTAACATATCTTTCGCCAATAGACTTATAAGTAACCCATGATATAGTATCGCTTTTACTGATCTATTTCTTTTGGTGTCCACCCCCTTGAACATAAGCAACTTCAAATGGGACCTTTTAACCACACGTTCCTATCGAAAGAGGCTAGATAGAACCGTATCATGAGGGACGTCTTGTTTGGACATTCTTGTGTCGTAATCCGGAGGTTTAGATTTCCATTTTTGTTTAATCACTCGCGAAAGCTCTTCCCTTTTGCGATTTACCGGCATGATAGGCCGTGGTAAGGCCGACCCCACTTTACTAATGCCTTTTCCCGCTTTAGATAAGTTGAACCAATCCTTCTTTCTTTTTTTCATGGCTCGATTGAGGACAATGTATAACGGAAGACACTTCATGTAGGAAGCTATTCTCTGAGCATTTGAAAAGACTCAAATCTAGACACATTGTTGTCCCCCGACTTGGCTATTGTATGCAGTCTGGTGATTCTTACATGGCGTATGAACCTGCATAACAGAAGGACAGTTATATCTGGAGGACCAACGTTACAGAAACTGTGACACTGGGGCAATGCTTTTAATACCCCCAAAGCAGAACAGGTACCTACCTATCATCTATAGACTCTTATCGCAAAGCCGGTCATTCGGACGAGGAAAGAAACAAATTTCAGCATGCAAATTTCAGAATGTAAGCATATGTGCGAGGCTGATTAGTTTTCAGGACCTTATAATGTATAATAGGAACGTACACATGTATATGTAATTGACGAGGGATGATTGCTGGAATACTGAAACATTTAGGATGTTTGATAAATTTCAGCAATATACATTACTAAAATGTCAATTATCATTTTTGTAACATTTCTTTTCAATTATCTATTCCCATATGACATTTTCATGTGAGCCTCTGTCCCTATCCAAGTCCTAAAAAAGTCCACAAAGGCCCCTCAACAATTGCTTCGAACCATCACAAGCCCTCAGATAATCTAAAGTTTTTACCACTCTATAATATGTAGAACAGTCAAATCTATGTTAGCAAAAGTTCTGAAGGTGGACGTAATGTTTGAAAATAGATGCGGTCATTTGATAACGGAAAACTGCACACTACAGCGAAGTAGATTTTTAGATATGATGCCATCTTTTTGCTCAATCAGTTTCAGACACATGCAGAAGTTATTAAAGCCGAATTTGTTAATGTTGCTATTCATATCGGCTTATGTTCATGTCGTTCTGTAACGTTTATTTGCATTTACACTTTGTGCATAATACAGCAAAACGTTCTATCGTCTGTAGTGAATGACGACTGCCAAAAATGCATAAGGAAAATATGGTCAGACTAGGACCCCGTATTGCAAACACATGATCACGTAATGCTCTCATACGGCATGATATTTCAGTGGGACAACACTATAAAATGGCAGCATTAGATCTGCTCTGTTACAAGTAGGTACCCCTGCCCCTCCCCCTCCCCTCCCTTCCCTTCCCCGTCGTGATATAGCTGAAAAAATGTTGAAAGCCACGTTAAACCCTATTCACTCACTCACGTAATGCTCTCGGCGCCAAATCGGTGTTAAATGTCCTCTAAGCAGCGTCCCTACCCCTTCCCCCTTACGAAGCATTCTAAATACCTTCCAATACCTACGGATCGACGTACACTTTAAAGTTTATATCATTTTTCTGGTCCCCGATGGGCGTGAAATGTCCTTTGCAACTTTTTCCTGTCTCAAGTCCCTCTGTCCGATCCCACAGCTACATAAGTCCCGACAAAGTTTCACCGTGACGACCATCGAGTCCAAAAGTTCTCTGTCCCAATTGTGCGTTTGGTTCAATTTTTTTATTACCCGACCCCGCATCTTTTTTCCTGGACAAAACTGTGGCTATTCAATGAAGACAACTAGATCTATACAGGGTTCATGATATATGCATGTTTCGTCATGATCATGGTCCCCATTGGGCGTTAAACCCCCTCCCTTTGTTTGCTTGATGTCATTTTCCCGGACTTCGTACTAAACAACTATTCCAACCTGCGTAAGATATCCTTTTTGGATTTTTGCTTCCTTTAATTTTACTCTCATTATTCCCAATACTGCTAGAACGAAGTTTCATGGTCCTTTGACCAAAACTATGGTTGTAAGGTAGATACAAAGTAACAAGCAGAGGAGGTTTGGTAAGTTATACTGATATTTATACCGAGTAGGTTATACTGCACAGTTTAGAGATATTGGGGGAAATAGGGACATGACTATTAGCCGGTTAATACATCTAACTCACCAACCCAGTCCAACACCAGGGTCTCCAACTCCGTACAGGCAGGACTGGCAGCCTAAATTAAAATCAATGCATTGAGTGAATCATATACTTCGCTGAACAGTACATTCTTCGACCAAAGGGAAATTCAGAAGAGAATGTAACGTGGACACATGACGGACAGTTGATGGTAGATATATCAGAGAATGAACAGAAAAATGTACCATTATAGCAAGCTTCAGATTCGACATTCAATATGCAGTCGTCGTCCACGAACGAATGTCCGCGTCAACGATCGATAGACATATTCTATACGACATTTAATTCCAATTCTAAATGTAGATGAAACAAAAGTAATGAAAATATAAGATGGTTTCCTACAAGAGAGAAGCGGTCAACAGTTTTCAATGATGTCAGCAAGACATGTTGATATACATCAATTCATAATCTCAATCCTAATGTCATAAATAGGAGCGATAGCTCAGTTTGTTTTCAAGAGATCGTGTGCACATGAGGACACGTGCACGGGTACATGTATGACCTGCGTGTGATGCTGAATATAATTCAAGTCATCAAAGCATCGATTCGGTGTAGGGACCAATACAAGATCACAGTGAGAACGTGCTGATTAACAGGCCACATTCCTGGTTGATATGGTTTAGTATCCATTTCTGGATAGTAATATGCCCGACTTCTCCAGGTGTAACATTTGCCAGAGCTTGCCAACAGTGGCAATAAACAATTTACGATAGACAGTTACCACTTATACCAAACATGCACAGAAAGAATATTAAAAAAAAAAGTTTATTGCAAAGGAGAAGCGGTCAACAGTTTTGAACTGATGTCAGCAAGAAATCAAGATGTCTATTCTTAAAATCCTTAACAATGGCGAGTATTCTTTCACTCACATGAATTTTCAAGTCGTTTTGTACATACGATATCACGATTTGATTGTGTGCGTTTATTTAAACACTATATACATGTAAAACACATGGCGCTGAAACGTCTCCTAGCTCCGTGATAGGCGGAATTCGACGCAAACTACAAAACGTCAGAGATTTTGTACGCTATGATCGTATTTTGCCGTCAATGTGTGATATTTATCACAGAATTACTTGTTTGACAAGTTTTTGCAATATTGTTCTGCCTCTCTCAAAGGAATCGTTGCAAGTTTTCACATTGACTAGGAAATGCAACTCGACGAGATATTCTTACACCTTATGCAGGTCCTTAAGGATGTCCGCTGGTGGTAAATCAAAGTAATTAATTTTGTGAATAATGTGTGTTGTTGTATTCATAATTGTGTAATATGAGGAAAAACGAAGAAAAAAAATATAGGTTGGTGTGCATTTTTAGCTGTAGGCAACGTTAAGTGGACTGACCCATGCTCAATTTGATAACCCCCCCAAAAAAACAGAGAATAGCCCTAGTTTTGAAACATAGTCATGAAAAATTCTCGGCTAGTAGGCTTTTAAAGGAATTCCCTATCCCTTAACCTAGGAAAGAGAGATAACCCAATAGGGAAAACAAACAATGTTGCTGCCAAAGCCAAAAACCACCAACGGACATCCTTAAGTAAAATTGCTATCAAGAAATGGATAGTTATTAACTGTTATAACTGTCTCTCCTGTCGTACATTCGGCGTGAGAGTAAGCCCTTAGTTTACCTGACTATTGTCACTGCTCCAGTTTGACCATATCCTACGCACTATGATTATGCTGATCTCTCCTGTCCATAGTTTCCCAATACATTAGCTTAAGTGAAGATTTCCAAGATATTACAACACTCGCAGAAAAGAATGCATCTCTAGGTAATAATAGCATTCCAGGTCGAGAAGCAATTCTACAATTTTCAAGTAGGCCGCCTACTGTAGAATAGCAACTCGTGACTGAATTGTTCTTTTACGTGGATCGGTGCTATTTTCTTCACTGTTCCCCCGTCAAAAAGTCCGAAATTAACATTGAAGATTAAGGTCGAGTAAATGAGTGGGTGAATATGATCTAACGTCGTTTTTAACACATTTTCAGTGATATCACGAATGTGCCTTCACATGGCAGGACACGAGAGTGCCCCAAGTTCCTAATATCCCATCGTATTCCATACGTTAACTACACAATGCAGTTCGTAACTAAGATAGGAAACGTGCGAGGAGACGATGTAATATCCTGGACACTGATCAACCCAGCCAGCACAGCACCGGATCATTCATCCAAGTATTGACCGGGTTCAATAACGTTGCTCAACTCTGGTAATCTTGAGAGAACAGGTGTACTCAACGCGATAACTTGCCCCTTAATGAGATTTTCCTTTGGAAAAAATATTGTAGTTCGTTCCTCACATATACTATTGCCGAGGCACTCTATTGTTTTATTTCAGAACTAGCCTTGATTTTATGTTATCGGGTAATACCCATCCTGCCCATATTTATCAGTTCGCCGGTTACACACTGTGGGTAACTGATGGCAGCCAGAAATTTTGTCAGCTCACGTATCCAAGACTGGTGTCTCCACAATACATATATCGAATTATTGTAAACCAATAATAGAAATCCACAAATTTACATCGCCATTCACGGAGAGAACTGAAATCGGCCCGCATCAAATTTTATGCCAGTTTTCAGGCGTTGAAATAATATCTAAATTGAAGAAAATTTCAGTTTTTCCGCCGTCTTGATCTGTTGTTGATTTTGACATCTATTCTGTATTCTGAGCTTAGTGTGACAGTGGACGTGAATCTAATAATAATAATAATAATTTATTCACCAATATACATTGTAGTGTTATTACATCATTGGCAGTCTAGCATAAGTCATAGAATGAAGAGCGGAATTGCACGCCTAAATACAACACTTGGCGGGAATAAAACCCCAAGGGGCTTGCTCTACCCCAAAATAAATAAATATATATATATATATATATATATATATATATATATATATATATATATTAATCTGTTACAGATGGTGAAACAAATACTTTTATCTGTAGTATAGCTTTTATATTAAAATTGCACCGGCTGTTATAATGGATCAGTTGTCTATTAGGTATGACTTGAGTTTTGATTTAAATAGTGAAGTGGGATTTATACTTTTGATTGATGAGGGGAGTTTGTTCCACTCGCGAGGTCCAGTAATTTTGAGAGTATAAAATGACAGGTTAGATCGATATATAGGCCTATATAGGTTAAGAGCTTGTCCCCTGGTCCCATGTTGATGTATGTCCGATTGTCTTGTAAAATATAATTTTAAAAGTGCTGGTAGCTGATCAAAGTGATGAATGAATTTGTGGACTAATAGGAGGATATATATTGATTTAGTTTTAGTATCTGCAATATTTTTAGATTTGTGAAGAGTGGCAGTGTATGCTCATGTTTTCGCGAAAAAGTAATTATCCGGAGTGCACGTTTCTGTAGCAGAATTAATGGATTCAGATGGGTTACATAGGTGTTTCCCCATATCACATTACAGTAGTTAAAATAAGGAAATATCATCGAGTAATATAATATGTATAATGTTTTCTTATTTAGTGATTTTTTAATATGGTTTATAATCCCTAGATTCCTTGACACTTTATTGCATATATAATTTATGTGGGTTGTCCAATTAAGTTGGTCATTGACAAAAATTCCTAGAAATTTAAATTGATGTACAAGTTCGATTGCTGCACCTGATATAGATAACGCAGGTATAGTATTTAATGATCTATGGGCGTTGGGTCTAATTAGCATATATTTAGTTTTCTTTACATTTAAAGATAAACGATTACAAGAAAACCAATTATGTAGCTTATGTAGTTCGCGGTTCATGACATCGATAGCCTCAGTGATATCTTTAGAAGAGGAGACTACGCTAGTGTCGTCAGCAAACAGGATAATTTTTATCATATCAGTTACCTTGCTTATGTCATTTATATATTAGAGAAATAAAATTGGTCCAAGAATCGAACCTTGCGGAACACCATAATCTACTGTCATTGATTTTGAAAATGCACCATTGTACACAACAGTTTGTGACCTTTCAGACAAGTAGCTGTTAAACCAACAGTTTGATTTGCCTCGGAAACCATAGTAGTCGAGTTTAGCGAGTAAAATATTATGATTGACGGTGTCAAATGCTTTAGATAAATCTAAGAAAGTAACAATACTGTAATATTTAGATTCCTTAGCTGAGATGAGTGTGTCATATAGAGAAGACACGGCTAGTGATGTAGAGTGGTTTTCCCGGAAGCCAAATTGATCTTTCGTGAGAATTTTATTAGTGTCCATGAAACTGGTTATTTTCTTGACAGCTAGTTTCTCGAGTATTTTGCTAAAGCATGGCAGAATAGATATTGGTCTGTAGTTGGAGATAATGGAAGGATCATCTGATTTAAATATTGGAGTAACCTTAGCATTCTTGAATAAATTCGGAACGTCGCCAGTAGCAAAAAATGCATTGATTATTCGAGAAGGCGGAGCAGAAATGTGATTAGAAATTAATTGAATTAGTGACATTCTGATTTCGTCAAGGCCAGGGGCCGCTGATTTCAGAATCATTATTGTTTCCTGAACTTCGTTGGGACTAACCGGTGTGAACTCAAAATTATTTGAGATAGGCATATCTACATGTAGGTAATCTTTGAAATTTGTGGTCGCATTGGGTATTTGAGAATCGAGTTTGGAAGCAATTGTACTAAAGTAGTCATTAAAGCTGTCTGCTATTTTATAATTATCCGATATAAGTTCTCCATTTACAGTGAATGAGTCTGTTGTTTTAACACGTTTATTTCTATTTATGAGCTGGTTTAGCACCTTCCATGTTCCCTTGATATCTTGATTGCTTTCATCAAATTTTTGTTCAAAATATCGTTTTTTAGATAATCTAATAATATGGTTAAGTTTGTTTCCATAAGTTCTGTATTGGCCATGAGTTATGTCATTTTGGTTTACAAGGTACAGTCGATAAAACTTGTTTTTCTCATGAATAGACTTTAATATACCGTTAGTGATCCATGGTTTTGTGATCCTGTTCTTGTAAACTTTGTGTGATACTATCGGAAAAGAGTCCTCAAAAATCGGGTTGAACTCGGACAGAAATCTATCTAGCAGAATATTAGGGTCGTTACTATCGTGAGCAATGTCGCTCCAATTAACTTCGCTAATCCGTCTAGTAAAAAGTTCTTTTCGATCCGATGTGATTTTTCGATAGGTTATGTTTTGGTCAGTGGATTTTTATATATATTCTGTCTTTAAGATATGAAAAACTGGGAAAAGATCAGTAATGTCGGTTAAAAATATACCTGATAATAGGTTATTTTCATGAAAATTGGTGAAGATATTATCAATAAGTGTTGATGAGTGGGCTCGGACTCGCGTCGGTTTGGTGATTTGGGGGAAGAAATAGTGAGACTTTAGGATTTCTAGAAAATCTTTTGAAGGCGAATGACGATCTGTTTTAAACAGATCAACGTTAAAATCGCCCATAAACACACAGTTGTTATTTTCGACGTCTGGTACATTCATGACGCGTTGTAGACATTGATTGAAAACATTAACATTTTTATTTGGCGGTCGATAAAAAATGCCTACTATATATTTCTTCTTTCTAAAGTTAATTCTAAAAACAATGATTCGTATTCACCCTCTTTGTCTAACTGAGAAAGATCTTCTCGTACTTTGCAGGATTTGAGATTCTCGTCAACATATAGAAGATCAACCCTCCACCCCTTTTGTTTTTCCTTGAAGATGCGAATGGGACATATCCTGGTATGTCAAATAGTTTTTCAGTCGTAGGATTCAACCAACTTTCAGAAAATCCCAGAACAGGAACCCGATGCTGCAGGTTATGAACGAAGCCTGTAATCTCCGAAAAGTGTTTTTTAAGAATTCGAACGTTCATGTGTAAGAAGGAAAGTGTACTATGGTTACTATCGGTATAAAGGTTATTGGTTTCTTCGATGAAACTGGTGTCCGTATAATACTTTGACTGGTGGGTATTTATGTTGTTCCAGTGAGCAATTTCTAAATCGTTGTCATCTATGAGGGCTTTAGAGTGGTCAATGTCATTCAATTCGATCGGATTGAAAGAGAGATTTTCAGTAAACTCCAAATTTATTGTAGACGGTAAAGGACAGGAGTGGTCATTGTCTTCTGGTATATCACTATCAAAAACCGGCAATTCGGACACAAGACCCGCGAGTGGGGCATCCTTCAAAGTATTATCAATATTATCCATTGTAGGATGTTATATAATGAACGATTTACTGACCCATTATCACAGTGCAGGCTGAAAAACGAAATGAAAAGGATATGCCAATAGAATATATACAATAAGTGAAACTTGAACAAAGCAAAACGGAAAAAAAGAAATAAACTCATGGCTATTTCCACAAGTTTTCGTTTATGCAACTTCTGCTCTGTCAGATATTTATGGAAGATTTGCGTTAATAGAATGGCATTCGTATTAGATTGCCTCGTTAAATCGATACAGTGCAGTTACATTAATTCATATCATTCATGTATATGCTAATTGAATAAGCGTTGTGCATCGGTTTATATAATACTTAGCGTAAATTTATGGTGTACATGTATAGTACACACGGTGTATACGTTTAAAGCACAGAGCATACGGTTGTATTGAGGAAAATGAGAAATACTGGGTGATATTTATATGGCACTGGTTTTATGATTTCGGGAAATAGGCAAAGTGACTGGAAATACTGGGGTATTTTCGGGGGAAATGAAGAGAAATGGGTGAAATAATTGGTGAATATATAGAGATGATTAAGAGAAATAGAGGTAAGACTAGGGACCTGATCAGGACTAGATGAAACGGAAAAAGATGTAAATAAGATATAATGGGGAATTACCGATGGCTATGCGTTATTGGTACGAGGGAGCATGTGTAGGGCGGTGTGGGGGAACGCGTTTGTACGGTATACTCTGTATAAGGGGAAAAAAGTGGGATATTGCATTGAGGAAAATGAGAAATACTGGGTGAAATTTCCATGGCACTGGATTTATGATTTCGGGAAATAGGGTGAAATATTAAATGTTGAGTGAATGGGGAGGATGAGTGGCTATTGGGAGATTTAATTATGAGTGTCCAGTGTGATAATTAAGTTGCCACTAAGAATCGATCCGGGAATTAAGAGAGAATGAGGGGGCTTGACAGATGGAAATATTATGTGATACGTCTGTAGTTATGGGAATTAAGAGAATGTATATTGTTTAATAGGAATGTGGGGATTAAACATTGTCTATGTGACACTGTTAAGAGGGATCATGTGTAGGGCGGGTTGGGGGAAACGGGTTGCACGGCGTGTTCGCACGACCTGTGCCCATCGCGGTGCGATGGAGTGCCCAAGTACATCCATCCATCCATACGGTATATAATAGCGTCATGTATAAACCGAAAATACGAGCTGGTTCACTGATGGATTGCAGCGAAATGGGACAGGTACTGGTGTGAGACGTTCTATTGAGAAACATATGCCATGTCATATAGTGAGCACGGGAACTTGAATATTACTTGTTAGTTAGATTTAACGAGATCTAACACCAGCGCCTGCACAGGGCTTGAAAATACTACGAATACTTTTAGTTATCGTGCGAAACATGTGACGTGCACAAATTGCAATCGATTGCCAGAGAAACAGCCTAGTAAGTTGCATTTGAACGGCCAAGTGTTAACCACCCGTTTCTGGATAGTAATATTCCAGAAGGACACTTACATATGATGTACATATCTCACCTAGTGATATGTGAAATGTAAGTCATTATGATGATTTCAATCAACGTAACAGAACATGATTGCAGAAACGTTTATCAAATTCTGTGGGAAATGTCGCACACTGGCGGAAAATAAAATCGTAGCGTCCAAGATCTCTGCTTTGTTGATCCAGGCAAATCAAAGGGAAGGGTTACTTTACTTGTTTATATATTTTTAATCTGTTTTAAGGAGGTCCGCTGGTGGGAAATCAAAGTAATTAACTTTTTGAAAAAAGTGTGTTGTTGCATTCATAATTGTGTAATATGAGGAAAAACAAAGAAAAATATATAGGTTGGTGTGCATTTTTTTAGCTGTAGGCAACGTTAAGTGAATTGCTCCAAGCTCAATTTGATAACCCAGAAAACATAGGGAATAGCCCTACTTTTGAAGCATATTCATGAAAAAATCATATATATAGTATTTAGCATTTTCTTATATTCTAACTGTTTGCAGATAATCACAATGTCTATCAAAATTTATCAAATTGGATGGATGTTGCTGTGTAAACTTATCGGCTAGAAGGCTTTCAAATGAAATCCCTACCTCTTAACCTAGGAAAGGAAGATAACCCAATAGGAAAACAGGCAAAATGGCTGCCAAAGCCAAAAACCACCAGCGGACATCCTTCAGTACCATAATTCTACCGATAATCTATGCCATAATTACACGTGTAGTCCTTGATAATGAACCTGACTTAGAGTACTTTCATTTTTACAAATGTATAGGTCCAAATATATTCCATTATATATTTCCTTCACAGCGTCACTTATTTAAGGATTATCCAAAGCGATGAGATGGTCTACACAGCGTGTGTTGAACGAGATGGAATAGGCTTCGAGATGATTGTTTTTTCTCACGTTCTGCATAGAAAGGCGTATTGAGAACAGATACAGATCTGGTGCACAATTTGTACCCATTTGGATACCGATCACAGCGAAATTCTCACTGCACGGAACTGCGTGGTGTCCCTGTTTCTCAGTACCGTTCGTCCACAAACTGATCATTCAATGTATGTAATCAGTTAATGCACAGTTTCTCGTAGATGCCGAATAACACCGCACAGTGGGCACCGATCAGTTACAGTGCGGTTCTTAACTGCACGGTAACTGCATGGCGACTGAAATGTACTGTGCAATACCTGCGAGCCACCGTTACAGAAAACAAGTGATTTTCAGTAATTGATTAGTACCAAGGTGAAGCTGATCGGTACTGTATATTTGCTAACTGATTAGTACTGTTTGGTGTCTCTTTTTCGCGAAACCACACAGTAACCACACAGTTCCACGCTGTCACAAACTGAACAGTACGAGTAGGTCAGAATTTGTCTATACTGTTCGTTTTAGGTGTTTCCTAATTTCACATAAATATCATCAACGAGAAATTCAAGCAATTCTATCAGCGAAGAAATGTCTCAAGAATTATATCCGTTCCGTACAGTAGAACTGAAGAAAGTCTTATGGCTTCTGATATCGATTTACCAACGACCATTGTTATTGCATCGATAATATCAATGACCTGTCGCCTTAATTGTTTCAGGAGAAGGATCGCGTGCGAGACGTCAAAGATATTGTTGGTGCATAAATGAACGGTCACAATCAGAGCCTCATCGCGATATACTATAAACAAGGAAACAACGTAAATGTTCAATCTGATAAATAGACTACCAACTAAAATTGATGACCACTTCACCATTGGATGAAAGTGCATCCAATTTCTGAATTTCTAGTCACGATCTCGATATTTCTGAGAAAGCAATCACGAAGAAAATCATACAGGCTACCGTTACTAAAAGATTTACCTAACAGGCGGGAAGACGTTACACTTGCAAGACTATGCATACCTGTTTTTTTGTATTTTGTTTTCATCCAATCGAGACACATCTATGGCATTCCTTCAACCAGTATAAAAGGGGACATGGGTGAGAGTTGCTTTACAACACTATTTGATGAACGCTTAATTTTGCGTGCAAACGTTTATCCAGCGAGCGTTGTGCTTAAAATCGATTATCGCCATATGGCCGCGAAATTGGGAAATCAACAAAGCGCTCCCTTTCAAGAAATTCCGCACTTGAGAAAATTCCGGAAAACGAATAATAAAAGGAGCAGCACTCGGGCACCGCGTTGACTTAAACGCTGGCCAAGATATCGAACGGTGTGTCGGCACCGTTATTTAATTCTTTCCGCAGATCTTTGATTCGTTTCAGTCTCAGAGGCCAGCAACTTTGCCACAGCGGTTTATAGCACCATACTTCACGCTAAACTAGGCATTTCCTGAAGCCCGCTGTTATCAGAACGAATTATAACAGTTTTATTGCCCCATACAGAAAAGCGGTCTTCGTTCAATGGGGGATTTGTTTAGATTATTCCGCAATCTATCAGGTATTCTTCACTGATAATCCGTTCTGACCTTTTCGATACTGTTACGCATGAACAGTTGACATCGCGCGTATTTCCCCAACATTGCACCAGTTCATGAAACAACAAACCCTGTTCACCAAGTCGAGCGGAATAACGTCCCCCCCCCCGCCCCCCTATTACAATATTTATTCCCATGTATTGATGAAGAAGATCGACGGATTATTTTATGGAAATATATCGGCTAATTGATTGAATTAACATTTTAGAAGAGACGTTTGAAATGAAATAGTTGTCAACATATATGCTGTAAATGCAGCACAACTGCTAGTGTCATAATGTCGGCCTTGAAGAGTTGTGTACGCGTGCACAAAGTGTAAACGCCCTTTTTTGCAGATCTCAGCGAAATAATGACTGCTCCATCTCGAGCTGTGAACTGATGTCACGCACTTGTCCACTGGTGAATAGCAAAAATATTTCTACTGGAATAGAATTATTTTCCACCTTATCACATAATGCGACGACACGGGATAGTATATCTTTGTATAACTTACTGATGTATACCCATCCCTCATATGTCTCCTAGTAAAGACCCTCTATGTATAGATTTAGCGCTGTATACCCCATGAATTCCACTCATATCTTCTGATAAAGATGGCTTTACCAGGCAATGAATATCCCATCCCTCCTGGGGACATAAGTTGTGTATTCCCCATCCCTGCTAAAATTTCGGTTAAAGATGCCTTCACCGGGCGACGGATAACCCATCCCTCATGGGGATATAAGTTATGTATACACCATTCTGGCTATAACTTCGGTTAAAGATGCCTTTGCCAGGCGCTGAATATATCCTATCCCCCCTGGGGGCATAAGTTATGTATATCCCAGCCCAGCTATAACCGGCACGGGTTCGAGCCCAGTTGGTCCATATGTGAAAGTTTGTCAGTTACTTGCCGAAGGGCGGTGGTTCTCTCCGGGTACTCCGGCTTCCTCCACCAACCAAACTGACTGTCACCATATGAGTGAAACAAACTTGAATGTGACATTAAGCCAAATTCCCTCCCTCCCTCCCTCCCAGCTATAACTTCAGTTAAAAATGCATTGACCAGGCGACCAATAACCCATCCCTGATGGGGATATAAGTTATGTATACCCATGTATTCCTGCTATAACTTCTGATAAAGTAGCCGTTATCAGGCGATGAATATCCCATCCCTCCTGGAGACAAAAGTTATGTATAACCCATCCCTGCTATAACTTTACCAGGTGACGTATAACCCATCCCTCCTGGGAATATAAACGAAATGTAGATCCCATCGCTGCTATAGCTTATGAGGAAGAAGACTTGACCAGAACAGAAACAGTGATATATGGGCGCTGTATACCCATCCCTTTACCTGGGTGGACAGCGTATACTTCATTAATTTATACAAATACCACGTTTTTTTGTATTCGCTACTGCCATTGTGTTATATGGAATGGCGGGAAATAAAGCTATTACTGTAATAATATTTTACTGTATTAACCACTAACGAAAACGACAAATTATTTCACCCCAAATGAGACATGCAATGGATCAAGTCAGCAATTGGCGAATATTGCCATCTATTCTCCGCTATGATCCACCCCACTGTGTGTATTGAGTTTTCATCTATCAAGTCGCAGTTGTCCCTTATCTATCTTTGAGCATGTTGTGTGTGATCTCTGGTGGTGCTAACTGAGAGTTTTTCTCCGCAGATTCCTCAAATCTGGTGATAAATATCACAGATTAATGACCGAATACTATCACACAATGATCCCAAGGCTCCAACGCTCAGTCACTACAAAGGGGCACCTTAGGCACGGTACGCTATAGAAACACATTTGTGTTCGTTGAGTAAGAAATAATTCCTTGCTTACTGTGGTAAAACACCCAAAATAGATCTGTTATAGGAGGAGTCTAATTTTGGTCACGAAGGCCGTAGGCCTGAGTGTTCAAACGTGAAGACTCCTCCTATTGCAGCTAGATCTATTCTAGGTGATTTACCACAGTAAACAAGGAATTATTTCTTTTCTACCACACTGAAAACAGCACAATGTGGAGATCTTTTGTGAAAAGAAAGATATTCTCTTGTATCTAAGACTGGATTAACACCCCTGTACCCGACAAAAAATGCTTTGGCCCGCCAATTAATCGGAGCAAGCAACACCTGCAAGTCGCGTGCCTGAAATCGACAATCGACATGATGTTATCTTGGTGCGTTGTCCATCTGCATAGCTTACATCTCACAGTGCTATTTATTATTCGCAAAGTTTAGACCGAAAGTTATCGATGACTTTGGAGGTAATAATATGAATAGTGTATACATACCCAAGAAAATCCAACACAACCAATAGCATCAGACAACATATCTCCCAAAATGGACGGAAAACAATTTCCAGCCGGAAAATAGGCATGAAAATGAGGGTGCTGCCAATGAGTTACCTGAAACGTCGAATGTATAACTGGTGAGTTTTATGTTTGAATATACTTTGCTGGGAGAATAGATACGTTCGAGTGGTCTATCCCTTCCTTACCTGGGCGATTTGGGACGTACCATTTCACCCCCTCCCTCTGATCCTGGGATCAAGGACTATGAGGACATTAAAAAAATAGCCCATTGGGCTTCAATACCCCTCGGTTATCAGTTATTGTCTACATCCAGCAATCATGCATTGTATAATATGATCAATGTATTTTTTAGAACAGATTACCAAAAATGTGATCTAGTAGGGTTGACTGTAGTTCAGCTTTTGCCAAGGCCTTAATTGATGGGGGAAAAATTGCACTGAGGTTCTGGTTGAGCATGACCGAATTCTTAGCTCTAAATATACTCTTCTTTATAGCCCATAATCAAATCAAGTAATTTTATCTTGGAAATATAGATCACGATGAGTAATCTTCAACAATTTTCAGGTCAATTCTAACTTAATTCCATAGGGAACATGAATTTGGAGATCTTAGACTTAACATATAGAATTTGACCTTTTGAAAATAGATCAAGGTCAGTGATATTTTTCAATAGACTTCAGGTCCAGCCATAAGTGGTATAAATTTGGACAATATAGATATAATCTTTCATGGAATATTTTACTAAATAGAATCTGACCTGGATAAATAGGTAAAGGATAAAATAGGTCAAGGTCAGTCATCTTCAGCACACCTCTGGTGCATCACCAGATATACACATAGTATTAATTTGAAAAGCCTAGCTATATTCTTCATGTTATATAATAATAAACCGTATATGACCTTGAAAAAATAGGCCAAGGTCAGTCAACTGTGATAAGCTTGTAGTCAATCACCAGTCGCATAACGTAATAAGAATTTATAGACCCCAGCTTCAATCCTTCAAAAAATATAGCAAATAGATCAAGGTCAGTCATCTTCAGTACCCCTCTGGACATTCGCCTGACGTACACATAGTATTAATTTGGAAAGCCTAGCTATATTTCTTCAAGTTAGATCATAATAAACAGTATATGACCTTGAAAAATAGGCCGAGTGGTCTAAGGCGCTTCGCTGGTGACCGCTAGCCTCACACCGCTGAACCGGCACGGGTTCGAGCCCAGCTGGTCCATGTGTGAAAGTTTGTCAGTTACTTCCTGAAAGGCGGTGGTTCTCTCCGGGTACTCCGGCTTCCTCCACCAACCAAACTGACTGTCACCGTATGAGTGAAACAAACTTGAGTGTGACATTAAGCCAAATTCCCTTCCTCCTCCCTTGAAAAATAGGTCAAGGTCAGTCAACTGGAATAGGCTTCTAGTCAATCACCAGTTGCATAAGTAATATTAATTTGGAGACCCTAGCATCAGTCCTTCAAAAAATACAGCAAATACTATAATTTGACCTTGATAAAATAGGTCAAGGTCAGTTATCTTCAGTACACCTCTGGACTTTGGCCAGATGTATACATAGTATTAATTTGAAAAACCTACCTTTATTTCTTCATGATATATCATAATAAACAGTATATGTCCTATAAAAATAGGTCAAGGTCAGTCAACTGGGATAGGCTCTTAGTCAATCACCAGTTGCATATATAATATGAATTTGGAGACCCTAGCTTTAATCCTTAAAAAAATATAGCACATACTGGAGTTTGACCTTGATAAAGTAGATCAAGGTCAGTCATTTTTAATAGGCTTGTGACCTTTCACCCGATACATATGTGGTATGAATTTACAATGCCTGGCTGTAATTCTTCTTGAGATATCGTGTACACATACGGACAGGCAGACAGACGGACAGACAGACGACGCTGACGACGACAATACTCTTTGCCCGAGGGGTAAAAACTGAATTCTTGGTCTTTGTTCGCTCAGATTTTCTCCCAGACAAAAAGCAGACCATAATTTTTTAAATAAATATATTTTGATATGAAATCAAATAATTTTGAAAAAAATGACGGAAGCGGAACTTATCTGTCACACTTTTCTCTGATCGGAGGGTATGCAAATAGGCTCAAAACGTTAAGTCACGAATATCGGCCCGTATTTTTTGCCGATTCGGAAACAGAGTAGAAATTTGGTATCGGGGGTAAGGGCATAAAGCTTCCTCCACCCCAAGACTTCGGTAGGGTTAATCCTACCAGGCCTTGGGGGAGGGGGGGGGGGGGCAAAATGGACCCCTACCAAACTTTCTACGCTATCTCCGGAACGACACAAAATTGAGAGCTGACACTCCTTGACTGTATAGTTTATCATATTGGGGTCATTTTGAACCTATTTGCATAACCCCCCGAGTAGAGGATCACGGGAAAATTCAAGATGGCGGCCACGTGGGATACCAGAAAAATGATGTTTTCGGCATTTTTCTTCAAAATTTCTACTTTTCCGCAAGGACAAATGGGCAAAAACTATTTTATTTCACATCACAATAATGTCTGCCAATTTGTCACGCAGTTTTTGTGGAGAAATTGCATAAAAGAAAACTTAGAAAAATCTGACTGAAAAATGCTATTTTGGAAAATGACGTCACTGTGACGTCATCAAAGTGACCATCTTGGATTTTTGTTTTTGGTAGAACTTGGCCCGAGTGTATAGTAGAGTGATAAGTTTTAGCCCTCTAGCTCAAGTGGCGAGAAAAATAATTACGGGGGACCTAACTAGCCCCTTCCCAGTCCTGGACAGGTAGGGTTAAACCACCTTCTCCTATAGCTGAGGACTTTATACATAGTCTGAAGGTCAAGGATCAGATTCCAACCAAGTTACCACCCTCTAACAGTAAATTTAATGCTAACAAATTGAATATTAATTTTAAGTCATTTTTAAGTCAAACAGGCAAATATTATACAGGACACTCACCCCAGGCATTATAGCACGATCAACGTCTTTCATGACTTCAACGAAGTCTTCCCCTTTCTTCGGAGCACGTGACGGAAGTAGTTCTCTCAGGTATCCTGGTTCCACTTCCGGTGTAACTTTCCTTCTGGTGATAGTCTCCAAGTAGTCCGCAATATAATCCACCATCTCTTTCCCACGTTTTCGAAACTCCGAAGAATCCATCGATTAATCTCGCTTTATTTGGAAAATTTCTGCAGAATATTCGAACAAAATATTTATACAGGATGTATCATATATTTTGCTTCACCTTGTCTTTGGTATTGCAGAATTATTTTCATTCCGTGATTCCCGCTATATTCGTGCTTGGCATCGCAGAAAAAACTGATTCCGATACAAATAGATTATCACTACGAGTGATCATTTATCTGATTTTTATCACACGAGTTTGATAAAAGACATATGAAACGAGCTTTGGCGAGTTCCATATGGGTTCAATCAAACGAGAACCACGCGAGAAAACAGGTCATGTGTATGTGTCTGTAAGCTGCACTGTTTACTTTCAGATTGAATGAAAGTAGTCCCTTTTATTGTTATAAGACCTTTAGCGATTAAATAAGCTCAAACCCCTTCCGTTTTAGGCATTTTTCGACATTTTAACTTTCGTCACGACCTCTCACTATCGCAAGGATATTTCGATCACAACAGTATGCCATATATGGGAGACGTGGAAACAGCTGATCGCGCGCGCAAAAGAGCCTGACCCAGTTTCATGAAAGGGCAGAAAATCATAAACTGATGTCGCTTTATCGAAATGAATATCAGATATTTCTCCACGACATATAATAAACAAAGAGACCGAGTCACCAGTCAACAAAAATCGATAGAACTGTGATTTCGAAACTGCGATCAATCTACTCCAGGAAATCGACATCCGTAGCAGTTGGCATACTTCTTGCAGGTCTGCGCGCGGTGATTTCGCTCTTCACACACTGTGTTCGTTGGGTTGGCGTGGAAGCGGACATTCGAGAAAGCATATTCCCAGTATATTGTATAAAGGTAAATACTGTAAATCTGATTCGATTTCAAGCATACCATAGCTTTTTTGACATGCGTGGAAAAAATGTCAAGGCTTGAAGTGTTCTGATGTCTGGAGCCCATGATTAAAAACAAATAGGAGAAATACTCGAAACAGACAGTTACAATGTTGAAACAAGCGCGGAACATTGAGGGTGGGGAAGAAGGGGGTCAGGTGTGCTAATCCTGTCAAATAAAATGTTTATAGATATGTACCTGGACATGGTTGCACCGATATAGGAGTAAAGCAGCCATGCATTATGTATGTAGCTGTGAGAGTTAGTGCAACAACGTCAACAATGATGGGGGTGAATGTAATCACAGGGACTCGTTACCGTTGTTAATTGGTTAATTAAGTTGATTACAGGGGTAGGAGAGGCCCATTCAATCCCTACCTCGCCCCCTGTAATCGACCTAATTAACCAATTAATAACCGTAACGAGCCCCTATGAATGTAATCACCGAGTTGGACACCTAAGTACAGATAGATTCATGGTAACCATAAGTAATGTTAACAAAGAAAAGACAATTTCTTGAAGAAATACACGTTGATCAATACAATTTACGGCGCCCTCATGTGCAGAGACCGTAAAATTTACGGAATAACATGGTAAATATTACAGCGACCGTGAAACAACACTTATGATCGGTGTTATTTTGTACGGTATGGGATGGCAGCCGGAGCTGAAGGTATTCTACCTTAAAATTCACGAGCAATTGCTAAAAGTGTAGCTCGGAAGCTGTGACAAAACAGTTCAAATAAGTAGCTCGTCTGATGTTAATAGATGCTGGAGGAAGCGTTTCAACATGGGGTGAATTTGCCAACACGGGAGTATCCTTACCACAGCCCCGTCATGAATATACCAGCACGAATACCGAATGTAAAATATTTAATCCAAGCACGCATAACAATAAAATATTAATGGAAAGATCAGTGAAATTTTATAGAAATCCGTGCGTTATTTCACCCAATTCAAGTCCTTCAGTGGAAAGGCGAGGTCGGATACACTGGCATACACTGACATCGCAGACCGATTTCAGTGTTTCCTACCTTTGCCTGGCTTGTTGGATGTTTGATGGTAGATGAATGGGTTTGCTCTCTCTTAAAATAGATTTTGCTTTAAACTATGTTTCCTCTATTTTTATTAATGGTTGTTGAAAATGTGCGTGTTCTTCAGCCACCGGGTATCGCTCAAGCTGTGATATTTTCGAATCTGTTGTCACGGTCGCCATGACCGAGGTAAACAAGTGATCTGATTGGTCAATATGTGCAGGATGTTGCTTTTGCTGATTGGCTGACATCTACCGCTGTATTGTCGTTGATCGCGATACAGTGTCCAAGTGGACCAGGGGTATCTATGATAGAGATACCCCTGGTTTTAGCGAGGATGAGTACGCTTGACTCAAAACCAAACCACAACGCGAACGCATATACCATCGATCGGCAAATTATACATTACGGATATTGATTGTCGGATGTACTGACAGTCGTGTATAATATTACCCATGAAGGCAGTAGAGGACGTTCATTTCTAGAGGTTGAATTTGTCTTTTTTCAAATTTCATTATCTTTCCATCAGGTTAAGAGAAGATGATCCATGAAAAAAGAGGGGTCGCCATACTCGTTAACAAATATGGCAGCCAAATGCATGTATATCAATGAAAAGCCATAACACTGAATACATAGGAAAATGTGAATTTTTTCTTGCTCGATGCTTAATAAATTAAACTTCCCAAGGCCAAGATTTCCTCATTTTGCTATATAATACTAAGCACATATAGTTCTTGTTGAATATGTAATAAAAACTGGGGGACACTATACTTTCTTAGGAGGGGTGGGGACGGGTAATCGGGGTGGGGGTATGAAATATTATTAGAGATTCTTATATTAGCCATTTACAAGTTTCTTTTTTGTTGAAATTGAGTAAGGGTGAATTTTTGAGGATGTCAGAGGCATAATATTCAACCGCGAAAGCACTTTGCACCTTTCAACCGTTGAATCTAAAATGCAAACTGTTTGGCCAGTCCTATATCACACTATCGAACCACCAGTAAAACGCATAAATGGTGCTGTTGTGTCTTTTTTGATTTGTATTCCATTTTGAGATGTCTGAGTACTTTTGTTAGGCAATTCAGCTTGTTTTGAAAGATTCGACAAATGACCATGTCGTAGCCCCATAAGAGCAGTAAATGAACGTCCTCTGCTCCCTTAAAAATATCAAATCATAAATTATCAGTTTGAACAACGACCGTGTCCCATGTTTAAATTTTATAGTCCTGGCGATGTCATTGTCTGTTTCGAATCAACCAGTGACGGGTTGACTGGTTACATGATAAATTAAGAAGTCGCGTGACATCGTAATAGACCCATATACCTCCATATCCTTCGGAGAATATCCAGATACCCCACCGGAGATTCCCGAAATGTTGCCAATGAGGAATTTACTGGAATAAGAACTACCTAAATTTGCGACATGCGTCTAACGATTCACCCCACCATATACATATTACCAGTATGTCGCACTCTTGAAGATCTCTAGCCTACGAGTTGTGTCATGCGCTTTCATGCATGCATGGAAAAGTACAGTACGGTACTAGAGGCCTCTCTCTCATCCGCTCAGTCTTGGAATGGTATATATGCGTGCATATATCCTTCGTTAAATTTTGAATCTCGCTGACATATATGGTTATCTCCTTCCCACAGCTGGAACTATCTTCTGGGCAAATTTATTTTACCGATTGCATGCGTGGCTTTGCTAGTAGGATACATATATATATTTAAATGACTGCCGAAGCAGATTGCATAACAAAATCGATGTAATGAGATACAATCGCGCAATAATGAGATCACAAAGTCGCTTGAAGATGTTGTTATATATCGCATCTATATGTGACTAAAACGAATGTCGCGTCATAACTAGTTTGTATCTGGTTCACGGATTTCGTATCTCGTTATATCGAATTTTTACCACGAGTTTCATACTTTTTGTAATAACGGATCTGTATCTCATTATAGAGAGTTTTATTTCCTTTGTAAACGTATAAAAATATTCATGCCATGTCCCAATATGATTTCGTACGTTCCGACCTTCTGATGTTATTTGATATACGCAAGCACATAATTTCGTGTCAACATCCAAAATCTGACACATTTTGCACAATGCCGTTGCGGAATAGTACAATCCTTGTCTTGTAATATTTTGTTCTATTCAAGCATTATATCTCTTAATATTTAACAATTTTCTGAAAATGACAGCATTTTAATATCCGTCCAACCTGACAGACATAATTTACTGGCTTACCTATTCATCAATGTGTATTGGCTAAGATCACATTATGCCTTGTATATATACTGTGCGTATGAAGCTGTTTGTAACTTCGTCCACTACTGAAGATGCTATAAGTAGGCTCAAAAACGCTTTTAAAAACTTTCGATGGCATTTTTTGTTACAAATGGGTACCCATGCTAAATTAGTTCTTTGAGTGGTAGGGATCAAGGTAGGAGGGGATACCACCCTGATTTTGGTCAATTAAGGTCATTTTGAGGTCACCTTTGGGGTCAAATAATGTCAAAAATGGGTAAAAATCAGTTATAAATTAATATCTATCGTACTGTTTGTTACCAATGCGTATCCAAGCTGAATTAGTTGTATGTAGTGTAGAGTCTAAGGTAGTCATAGATAATACATTAATTATTATAACTAAGGTCATTTTAGGGTCACTTTTGGGTCAAATAAGGTCAAAAATTGGCGAAAATCGGTTATAACTTAATATGCACAGTAGTATTTGTTACCAATGCGTATCCAAGATGAATTAGCTGTATGTAGTGTAGAGTTTAAGGTAGTCACAGATAACACGTTAATTATTTGAATTGTGGTCATTTTAGGGTCACTTTTGGGTCAAACGCGATCAACAATGTGCAAAAATCGTTTATAAATGAATATCCACAGTTTTAACTATTACGAATGAGTATCCAAACTGAATTAGTTGTATGTAGCGTAAGGTTTAAATTTGTCATAGATAACACGTTATTTATTCAAATTAAGGTCATTTTAGGATAACTTTTTGGTAAATGAGGTCAAAATGGGTACAAATCGATTATAAATTAATATCCATAATACTAATTATTACGAATGGGTACACAGGCGGAATATCTTGATTTTTGGCATATGGAAATAGATTCAAAATGGGTATAAGATGTTAGGCTATGCATAGAGGTATCTCGGTTTTGATAAATTTGCACAATGAGGGAAGAATAGTGCCTTGAACTATACGAGCAACATGAAAAAGTATGATTTTCAGATGACCCCATATGACCGCCATTTTGAAGTTTACCATCAAATCTTGATCTTAGGGATCCGTAGGTAGATTCAAAATGAGCATACGAGGTTGGGTTATGCTTAGAGATCCCTCAGTTTTGATAAATTTGCATAATGATCTAAGAATAATGCCTTGAACTATACGAGCAACGACCAAATGAGTGAGTTCAGATAACCCCATATGGCCGCCATTTTGAATTTGACCTTCAAATCGTGATTTTTGGCATATGTAAATAAATTCAAAATGGGCATAGGATGTTGGTATACTTAGAAATCTATCGGTTTTGAAAAACAATTGCATAATGAGCTAAGATTAATGCCTTGAACTATACCAGCAACAAGCAAAAGTGTAATCTTTAGATGACCTCATATGGCTGCTGTTTTTGAATTTGACCACCAAATTTAGATTTTTGGCATATGGAAATAGATTCAAAATTGGCATAAGATGTTAAGCTATGCATAGAGGTATCTCGGTTTTGATAAATTTGTATAATGAGTTTAGAATGATGACTGTTATATGAATAACCTGAAAAGGGCGATTTATGGATGAAGCCACATGAGCGCCATTTTGAGTTAACGCATGATGGTTAATCACTAGAATTATAGAAATGAGCTTAAAATTAGCCAAATATAATATTCCAAAACGTCTTCGCTCTCGATTTTCAATCATTCTGGTGATACCGCCAATGTTCAAAAGGGCAATAAACTTCCGAACCCCTTATCGTTAGGCCAGAAAGGGTTACCGGTAACTCAAACTACTTCAAACTACCTCAAAAAACTTCGTACCAACAATTATCTTGATCGGGAAGGTCCAATCTATAAGAAAATGCATGTTGCCAAAATTCACAAACAAAAATACTGAAATACCCTACACTATACATATCGTAAAATTTACCACTTAGAACTGCTTCAAATTTGATACCCATTTTTTATGTAAAGAGTTTCATACAAAACGGGTTTAAATTGTTTAAGGCCCATCTTTTTGCCATCGTTGGATCTTGTTTGACCTCGAAATGACCTCAGAATGACCTCGAATTGTCAAATTTGTCTTGGTATCCACCCCGACCTTGAAAAGTACTGCATACAAAAGTATTTAACGAACAGCACAATAAATATGAAATAAAACAGAATTTTCCGCAGTTTTGACCTCATTTGACCCGTAAAGTGACCCTAAAATGACCTCATTTTCAATAATTAACGAGCTAGCCATATCTGTGTTAAAACCCTACAGTACATAAAACCAATTAGTGTGTATACCGGTCATCACAATGGAAATTTAGGAACGACTTTCATCAATTTTGACCTTATTTGACCCCAAAAGTGACCCCAAAATGACCTTTAATGCCATAAATTCAGGTGGTATCCCCTCCTACCTTGAACCCAACCACACAAAGAACTAATTTAGCATGGGTACCCATTTGTAACAAACAATGCCATCAAAAGTTACATTTCGTGTCCTTGGCCGGCCTACTATAGCGAAATATACAGGTAAATGAGGTCAAAATGGGTACAAATCGATTATAAATTAATATCCATAATACTAATTATTACGAATGGGTACACAGGCGGAATATCTTGATTTTTGGCATATGGAAATAGATTCAAAATGGGTATAAGATGTTAGGCTATGCATAGAGATATCTCGGTTTGATAAATTTCCACAACGATCGAAGAATAGTGCCTTGAACTATACGAGCATTATGAAAAAATATGATTTTCAGATGATCCCATATGACCGCCATTTTGAATTTTACTATCAAATCTTGATCTTAGGGATATGCAAGTAGATTCAAAATGAGCATACGAGGTTGGGTTATGCTTAGAGATCCCTCAGTTTTGATAAATTTGCATAATGATCTAAGAATAATGCCTTGAACTATACGAGCAACGACCAAATGAGTGAGTTCAGATAACCCCATATGGCCGCCATTTTGAATTTGACCTTCAAATCGTGATTTTTGGCATATGTAAATAAATTCAAAATGGGCATAGGATGTTGGTATACTTAGAAATCTATCGGTTTTGAAAAACAATTGCATAATGAGCTAAGATTAATGCCTTGAACTATACCAGCAACAAGCAAAAGTGTAATCTTTAGATGACCTCATATGGCTGCTGTTTTTGAATTTGACCACCAAATTTAGATTTTTGGCATATGGAAATAGATTCAAAATTGGCATAAGATGTTAAGCTATGCATAGAGGTATCTCGGTTTTGATAAATTTGTATAATGAGTTTAGAATGATGACTGTTATATGAATAACCTGAAAAGGGCGATTTATGGATGAAGCCACATGAGCGCCATTTTGAGTTAACGCATGATGGTTAATCACTAGAATTATAGAAATGAGCTTAAAATTAGCCAAATATAATATTCCAAAACGTCTTCGCTCTCGATTTTCAATCATTCTGGTGATACCGCCAATGTTCAAAAGGGCAATAAACTTCCGAACCCCTTATCGTTAGGCCAGAAAGGGTTACCGGTAACTCAAACTACTTCAAACTACCTCAAAAAACTTCGTACCAACAATTATCTTGATCGGGAAGGTCCAATCTATAAGAAAATGCATGTTGCCAAAATTCACAAACAAAAATACTGAAATACCCTACACTATACATATCGTAAAATTTACCCCTTAGAACTGCTTCAAATTTGATACCCATTTTTTATGTAAAGAGTTTCATACAAAACGGGTTTAAATTGTTTAAGGCCCATCTTTTAGCCATCTTTGGATCTTGTTTGACCTCGAAATGACCTCAGAATGACCTCAAATTGTCAAATTTGTCTTGGTATCCACCCCGACCTTGAAAAGTACTGCATACAAAAGTATTTAACGAACAGCACAATAAATATGAAATAAAACAGAATTTTCCGCAGTTTTGACCTCATTTGACCCGTAAAGTGACCCTAAAATGACCTCATTTTCAATAATTAACGAGCTAGCCATATCTGTGTTAAAACCCTACAGTACATAAAACCAATTAGTGTGTATACCGGTCATCACAATGGAAATTTAGGAACGACTTTCATCAATTTTGACCTTATTTGACCCCAAAAGTGACCCCAAAATGACCTTTAATGCCATAAATTCAGGTGGTATCCCCTCCTACCTTGAACCCAACCACACAAAGAACTAATTTAGCATGGGTACCCATTTGTAACAAACAATGCCATCAAAAGTTACATTTCGTGTCCTTGGCCGGCCTACTATAGCGAAATATACAGGTAAATGAGGTCAAAATGGGTACAAATCGATTATAAATTAATATCCATAATACTAATTATTACGAATGGGTACACAGGCGGAATATCTTGATTTTTGGCATATGGAAATAGATTCAAAATGGGTATAAGATGTTAGGCTATGCATAGAGATATCTCGGTTTGATAAATTTCCACAACGATCGAAGAATAGTGCCTTGAACTATACGAGCATTATGAAAAAATATGATTTTCAGATGATCCCATATGACCGCCATTTTGAATTTTACTATCAAATCTTGATCTTAGGGATATGCAAGTATATTCAAAATGAACATACGAGGTTGGGTTATGCTTAGAGATCCCTCAGTTTTGATAAATTTGCATAATGATCTAAGAATAATGCCTTGAACTATACGAGCAACGACCAAATGAGTGAGTTCAGATAACCCCATATGGCCGCCATTTTGAATTTGACCTTCAAATCTTGATTTTTGGCATATGTAAATAGATTCAAAATGGGCATAGGATGTTGGTATACTTAGAAATCTATCGGTTTTGAAAAACAATTGCATAATGAGCTAAGATTAATGCCTTGAACTATACCAGCAACAAGCAAAAGTGTAATCTTTAGATGACCTCATATGGCTGCTGTTTTTGAATTTGACCACCAAATTTAGATTTTTGGCATATGGAAATAGATTCAAAATGGGCATAAGATGTTAAGCTATGCATAGAGGTATCTCGGTTTTGATAAATTTGTATAATGAGTTTAGAATGATTACTGTTATATGAATAACCTGAAAAGGACGATTTATGGATGAAGCCACATGAGCGCCATTTTGAGTTAACGCATGATGGTTAATCACTAGAATTATAGAAATGAGCTTAAAATTAGCCAAATATAATATTTCAAAACGTCTTCGCTCTCGATTTTCAATCATTCTGGTGATACCGCCAATGTTCAAAAGGGCAATAAACTTCCGAACCCCTTATCGTTAGGCCAGAAAGGGTTACTGGTAACTCAAACTACTTCAAACTACCTCAAAAAACTTCGTACCAACAATTATCTTGATCGGGAAGGTTCAATCTATAAGAAAATGCATGTTGCCAAAATTCACAAACAAAAATACTGAAATACCCTACACTATACATATCGTAAAATTTACCACTTAGAACTGCTTCAAATTTGATACCCATTTTTTATGTAAAGAGTTTCATACAAAACGGGTTTAAATTGTTTAAGGCCCATCTTTTTGCCATCGTTGGATCTTGTTTGACCTCGAAATGACCTCAGAATGACCTCAAATTGTCAAATTTGTCTTGGTATCCACCCCGACCTTGAAAAGTACTGCATACAAAAGTATTTAACGAACAGCACAATAAATATGAAATAAAACAGAATTTTCCGCAGTTTTGACCTCATTTGACCCGTAAAGTGACCCTAAAATGACCTCATTTTCAATAATTAACGAGCTAGCCATACCTGTGTTAAAACCCTACAGTACATAAAACCAATTAATGTGTATATCGGTCATCACAATGGAAATTAATTTAAGAACGACTTTCACCAATTTTGACCTTATTTGACCCCAAAAGTGACCCCAAAATGACCTTTAATGCCATAAATTCAGGTGGTATCCCCTCCTACCTTGAACCCAACCACACAAAGAACTAATTTAGCATGGGTACCCATTTGTAACAAACAATGCCATCAAAAGTTACATTTCGTGTCCTTGGCCGGCCTACTATAGCGAAATATACAGGTAAATGAGGTCAAAATGGGTACAAATCGATTATAAATTAATATCCATAATACTAATTATTACGAATGGGTACACAGGCGGAATATCTTGATTTTTGGCATATGGAAATAGATTCAAAATGGGTATAAGATGTTAGGCTATGTATAGAGATATCTCGGTTTGATAAATTTCCACAACGATCGAAGAATAGTGCCTTGAACTATACGAGCATTATGAAAAAATATGATTTTCAGATGATCCCATATGACCGCCATTTTGAATTTTACTATCAAATCTTGATCTTAGGGATATGCAAGTAGATTCAAAATGAGCATACGAGGTTGGGTTATGCTTAGAGATCCCTCAGTTTTGATAAATTTGCATAATGATCTAAGAATAATGCCTTGAACTATACGAGCAACGACCAAATGAGTGAGTTCAGATAACCCCATATGGCCGCCATTTTGAATTTGACCTTCAAATCTTGATTTTTGGCATATGTAAATAGATTCAAAATGGGCATAGGATGTTGGTATACTTAGAAATCTATCGGTTTTGAAAAACAATTGCATAATGAGCTAAGATTAATGCCTTGAACTATACCAGCAACAAGCAAAAGTGTAATCTTTAGATGACCTCATATGGCTGCTGTTTTTGAATTTGACCACCAAATTTAGATTTTTGGCATATGGAAATAGATTCAAAATTGGCATAAGATGTTAAGCTATGCATAGAGGTATCTCGGTTTTGATAAATTTGTATAATGAGTTTAGAATGATGACTGTTATATGAATAACCTGAAAAGGGCGATTTATGGATGAAGCCACATGAGCGCCATTTTGAGTTAACGCATGATGGTTAATCACTAGAATTATAGAAATGAGCTTAAAATTAGCCAAATATAATATTCCAAAACGTCTTCGCTCTCGATTTTCAATCATTCTGGTGATACCGCCAATGTTCAAAAGGGCAATAAACTTCCGAACCCCTTATCGTTAGGCCAGAAAGGGTTACCGGTAACTCAAACTACTTCAAACTACCTCAAAAAACTTCGTACCAACAATTATCTTGATCGGGAAGGTCCAATCTATAAGAAAATGCATGTTGCCAAAATTCACAAACAAAAATACTGAAATACCCTACACTATAAATATCGTAAAATTTACCACTTAGAACTGCTTCAAATTTGATACCCATTTTTTATGTAAAGAGTTTCATACAAAACGGGTTTAAATTGTTTAAGGCCCATCTTTTTGCCATCTTTGGATCTTGTTTGACCACGAAATGACCTCAGAATGACCTCGAATTGTCAAATTTGTCTTGGTATCCACCCCGACCTTGAAAAGTACTGCATACAAAAGTATTTAACGAACAGCACAATAAATATGAAATAAAACAGAATTTTCCGCAGTTTTGACCTCATTTGACCCGTAAAGTGACCCTAAAATGACCTCATTTTCAATAATTAACGAGCTAGCCATACCTGTGTTAAAACCCTACAGTACATAAAACCAATTAGTGTGTATACCGGTCATCACAATGGAAATTTAGGAACGACTTTCATCAATTTTGACCTTATTTGACCCCAAAAGTGACCCCAAAATGACCTTCAATGCCATAAATTCAGGTGGTATCCCCTCCTACCTTGAACCCAACCACACAAAGAACTAATTTAGCATGGGTACCCATTTGTAACAAACAATGCCATCAAAAGTTACATTTCGTGTCCTTCGGCCTACTATAGCGAAATATACAGGTAAATGAGGTCAAAATGGGTACAAATCGATTATAAATTAATATCCATAATACTAATTATTACGAATGGGTACACAGGCGGAATATCTTGATTTTTGGCATATGGAAATAGATTCAAAATGGGTATAAGATGTTAGGCTATGCATAGAGATATCTCGGTTTGATAAATTTCCACAACGATCGAAGAATAGTGCCTTGAACTATACGAGCATTATGAAAAAATATGATTTTCAGATGATCCCATATGACCGCCATTTTGAATTTTACTATCAAATCTTGATCTTAGGGATATGCAAGTATATTCAAAATGAACATACGAGGTTGGGTTATGCTTAGAGATCCCTCAGTTTTGATAAATTTGCATAATGATCTAAGAATAATGCCTTGAACTATACGAGCAACGACCAAATGAGTGAGTTCAGATAACCCCATATGGCCGCCATTTTGAATTTGACCTTCAAATCGTGATTTTTGGCATATGTAAATAAATTCAAAATGGGCATAGGATGTTGGTATACTTAGAAATCTATCGGTTTTGAAAAACAATTGCATAATGAGCTAAGATTAATGCCTTGAACTATACCAGCAACAAGCAAAAGTGTAATCTTTAGATGACCTCATATGGCTGCTGTTTTTGAATTTGACCACCAAATTTAGATTTTTGGCATATGGAAATAGATTCAAAATGGGCATAAGATGTTAAGCTATGCATAGAGGTATCTCGGTTTTGATAAATTTGTATAATGAGTTTAGAATGATTACTGTTATATGAATAACCTGAAAAGGACGATTTATGGATGAAGCCACATGAGCGCCATTTTGAGTTAACGCATGATGGTTAATCACTAGAATTATAGAAATGAGCTTAAAATTAGCCAAATATAATATTTCAAAACGTCTTCGCTCTCGATTTTCAATCATTCTGGTGATACCGCCAATGTTCAAAAGGGCAATAAACTTCCGAACCCCTTATCGTTAGGCCAGAAAGGGTTACTGGTAACTCAAACTACTTCAAACTACCTCAAAAAACTTCGTACCAACAATTATCTTGATCGGGAAGGTTCAATCTATAAGAAAATGCATGTTGCCAAAATTCACAAACAAAAATACTGAAATACCCTACACTATACATATCGTAAAATTTACCACTTAGAACTGCTTCAAATTTGATACCCATTTTTTATGTAAAGAGTTTCATACAAAACGGGTTTAAATTGTTTAAGGCCCATCTTTTTGCCATCGTTGGATCTTGTTTGACCTCGAAATGACCTCAGAATGACCTCAAATTGTCAAATTTGTCTTGGTATCCACCCCGACCTTGAAAAGTACTGCATACAAAAGTATTTAACGAACAGCACAATAAATATGAAATAAAACAGAATTTTCCGCAGTTTTGACCTCATTTGACCCGTAAAGTGACCCTAAAATGACCTCATTTTCAATAATTAACGAGCTAGCCATATCTGTGTTAAAACCCTACAGTACATAAAACCAATTAGTGTGTATACCGGTCATCACAATGGAAATTTAGGAACGACTTTCATCAATTTTGACCTTATTTGACCCCAAAAGTGACCCCAAAATGACCTTTAATGCCATAAATTCAGGTGGTATCCCCTCCTACCTTGAACCCAACCACACAAAGAACTAATTTAGCATGGGTACCCATTTGTAACAAACAATGCCATCAAAAGTTACATTTCGTGTCCTTGGCCGGCCTACTATAGCGAAATATACAGGTAAATGAGGTCAAAATGGGTACAAATCGATTATAAATTAATATCCATAATACTAATTATTACGAATGGGTACACAGGCGGAATATCTTGATTTTTGGCATATGGAAATAGATTCAAAATGGGTATAAGATGTTAGGCTATGCATAGAGATATCTCGGTTTGATAAATTTCCACAACGATCGAAGAATAGTGCCTTGAACTATACGAGCATTATGAAAAAATATGATTTTCAGATGATCCCATATGACCGCCATTTTGAATTTTACTATCAAATCTTGATCTTAGGGATATGCAAGTATATTCAAAATGAGCATACGAGGTTGGGTTATGCTTAGAGATCCCTCAGTTTTGATAAATTTGCATAATGATCTAAGAATAATGCCTTGAACTATACGAGCAACGACCAAATGAGTGAGTTCAGATAACCCCATATGGCCGCCATTTTGAATTTGACCTTCAAATCTTGATTTTTGGCATATGTAAATAGATTCAAAATGGGCATAGGATGTTGGTATACTTAGAAATCTATCGGTTTTGAAAAACAATTGCATAATGAGCTAAGATTAATGCCTTGAACTATACCAGCAACAAGCAAAAGTGTAATCTTTAGATGGCCTCATATGGCTGCTGTTTTTGAATTTGACCACCAAATTTAGATTTTTGGCATATGGAAATAGATTCAAAATGGGCATAAGATGTCAAGCTATGCATAGAGGTATCTCGGTTTTGATAAATTTGTATAATGAGTTTAGAATGATGCCTGTTATATGAATAACCTGAAAAGGGCGATTTATGGATGAAGCCACATGAGCGCCATTTTGAGTTAACGCATGATGGTTAATCACTAGAATTATAGAAATGAGCTTAAAATTAGCCAAATATAATATTCCAAAACGTCTTCGCTCTCGATTTTCAATCATTCTGGTGATACCGCCAATGTTCAAAAGGGCAATAAATTTCCGAACCCCTTATCGTTAGGCCAGAAAGGGTTACCGGTAACTCAAACTACTTCAAACTACCTCAAAAAACTTCGTACCAACAATTATCTTGATCGGGAAGGTCCAATCTATAAGAAAATGCATGTTGCCAAAATTCACAAACAAAAATACTGAAATACCCTACACTATAAATATCGTAAAATTTACCACTTAGAACTGCTTCAAATTTGATACCCATTTTTTATGTAAAGAGTTTCATACAAAACGGGTTTAAATTGTTTAAGGCCCATCTTTTTGCCATCTTTGGATCTTGTTTGACCACGAAATGACCTCAGAATGACCTCGAATTGTCAAATTTGTCTTGGTATCCACCCCGACCTTGAAAAGTACTGCATACAAAAGTATTTAACGAACAGCACAATAAATATGAAATAAAACAGAATTTTCCGCAGTTTTGACCTCATTTGACCCGTAAAGTGACCCTAAAATGACCTCATTTTCAATAATTAACGAGCTAGCCATACCTGTGTTAAAACCCTACAGTACATAAAACCAATTAGTGTGTATACCGGTCATCACAATGGAAATTTGGTTTTATTTGACTGTTGGGTTTAATTTGATGTTTAAAAACCGATATTTATTACATAAGTGGATGATCCTCCTACCACCAAAACCATTACGAAGACTGTTGCTTGAGTTTCATTAATGTTCAAACAATGCCATCAAAAGTTACATTTCGTGTCCTTGGCCGGCCTACTATAGCCGAAATATACAGGTAGGAGGTAGGGGTCAAAATGGTGCAAATCGATTATAAATTAATATCCACAATGCTAATTATTACGAATGGATAGACAGGCGGAATATCTTTATTTTGGCATATGGAAATACATTCAAAATGGGTATAAGATGTTGGAAGGCTATGTATAGAGATATCTCGGTTTGATAAATTTACAACGATCGAAGAATAGTGCCTTGAACTATACGAGCATTATGAAAAAATATGATTTTCAAAGATGATCATATGACCTGCATTTTGAATTTTGCTATCAAATCTTGATCTTGAGGTCATGCAAGTATATTCAAAATGAGCATACGAAAGATTGAAGTTATGCTTAGAGATCCCTCAGTTTTTGATAAATTTGCATAATGATCTAAGAATAATGCCTTGAACTATACGAGCAACGACCAAATGAGTGAGTTCAAGATAACCTTATAGCCGCCATTTTTGAATTTAACCTTCAAATCTTGATTTTGAAGTATGGTTGCATATGATACATATGGCCGCCATTTTGAAGTTTACCATCAAATCTTGATCTTAGGGATCCGTAAGTAGATTCAAAATGAGCATAGGATGTTGGGCTATGCTTAGAGATCCCTCAGTTTTGATAAATTTGCCTAATGAGCTAAGAATAATACCTTGAACTATACGAGCAACGAACAAAAGTGTGATTTTTAGATGATCCCACATGGCCGCCATTCTGAATTTGACCATCAAGTCTTGGTTTTTGGCATATGTAGATAGATTCAAAATGGGCATAAGATGTTAGGCTATGCATGGAGATCCCCTCGGTTTGATAAATTTGCCCATTGAGGTAAGAATAATGGCTCGAACTACACGAACAACAGGAAAAAGTGTGATCTTCAGATGATCCCATATGACCACCATTTTGAATTTTACTATCAAATCTTGATCTTAGGGATATGCAAGTAGATTCAAAATGAGCATACGAGGTTGGGTTATGCTTAGAGATCCCTCAGTTTTGATAAATTTGCATAATGATCTAAGAATAATGCCTTGAACTATACGAGCAACGACCAAATGAGTGAGTTCAGATAACCCCATATGGCCGCCATTTTGAATTTGACCTTCAAATCTTGATTTTTGGCATATGTAAATAGATTCAAAATGGGCATAGGATGTTGGTATACTTAGAAATCTATCGGTTTTGAAAAACAATTGCATAATGAGCTAAGATTAATGCCTTGAACTATACCAGCAACAAGCAAAAGTGTAATCTTCAGATGACCTCATATGGCTGCTTTTTTTGAATTTGACCACCAAATTTAGATTTTTGGCATATGGAAATAGATTCAAAATGGGCATAAGATGTTAGGCTATGCATAGAAGTATCTCGGTTTTGATAAATTTGCACAATGAGCGAAGAATAGTGCCTTGAACTATACGAGCAACATGAAAAAGTATGATTTTCAGATGACCCCATATGACCGCCATTTTGAAGTTTACCATCAAATCTTGATCTTAGGGATCCGTAGGTAGATTCAAAATGAGCATAGGATGTTGGGCTATGCTTAGAGATCCCTCAGTTTTGATAAATTTGCATCATGAGCTCAGAATACAGCATTGAGTTATACGAGCAACAAGCGAAAGTGGGATTTTCAGATGACCCCATGACTGTTATTTTAAATTTAATCACAAAATCTTGATTTTTGGCATATGGAAATAGATTCAAAATGGGCATAAGATGTTAGGCTACGCATGGAGATATCTCGGTTTTGATAAATTTGCACAAAGAGCGAAGAATAGTGCCTTGTACTATACGAGCAACATGAAAAAGTATGATTTGCAGATGACCACATATGGCCGCCATTTTGAAGTTTACCATCAAATCTTGATCTTAGGGATCCGTAAGTAGATTCAAAATGAGCATAGGATGTTGGGCTATGCTTAGAGATCCCTCAGTTTTGATAAATTTGCCTAATGAGCTAAGAATAATACCTTGAATTATACGAGCAACGAACAAAAGTGTGATTTTTAGATGATCCCACATGGCCGCCATTCTGAATTTGACCATCAAGTCTTGGTTTTTGGCATATGTAGATAGATTCAAAATGGGCATAAGATGTTAGGCTATGCATGGAGATCCCCTCGGTTTGATAAATTTGCCCATTGAGGTAAGAATAATGGCTCGAACTACACGAACAACAGGAAAAAGTGTGATCTTCAGATGACCCGATATGGCCGCTATTTTGAATTTGACCATCAAATCTTGATCTTTGGGATATGTAAATAGATTCACAATGGATATAGGATGCTGGGCTATGCTTTAATAGAGATCCCTCGGTTTTGATAAATTTGTATAATGAGTTTAGAATGATGCCTGTTATATGAATAACCTGAAAAGGGCGATTTATGGATGAAGCCACATGAGCGCCATTTTGAGTTAACGCATGATGGTTAATCACTAGAATTATAGAAATGAGCTTAAAATTAGCCAAATATAATATTCCAAAACGTCTTCGCTCTCGATTTTCAATCATTCTGGTGATACCGCCAATGTTCAAAAGGGCAATAAATTTCCGAACCCCTTATCGTTAGGCCAGAAAGGGTTACCGGTAACTCAAACTACTTCAAACTACCTCAAAAAACTTCGTACCAACAATTATCTTGATCGGGAAGGTCCAATCTATAAGAAAATGCATGTTGCCAAAATTCACAAACAAAAATACTGAAATACCCTACACTATACATATCGTAAAATTTACCCCTTAGAACTGCTTCAAATTTGATACCCATTTTTTATGTAAAGAGTTTCATACAAAACGGGTTTAAATTGTTTAAGGCCCATCTTTTAGCCATCTTTGGATCTTGTTTGACCTCGAAATGACCTCAGAATGACCTCAAATTGTCAAATTTGTCTTGGTATCCACCCCGACCTTGAAAAGTACTGCATACAAAAGTATTTAACGAACAGCACAATAAATATGAAATAAAACAGAATTTTCCGCAGTTTTGACCTCATTTGACCCGTAAAGTGACCCTAAAATGACCTCATTTTCAATAATTAACGAGCTAGCCATACCTGTGTTAAAACCCTACACTACATAAAACCAATTAGTGTGTATACCGGTCATCACAATGGAAATTTAAGAACGACTTTCATCAATTTTGACCTTATTTGATCCCAAAAGTGACCCCAAAATGACCTTTAATGCCATAAATTCAGGTGGTATCCCCTCCTACCTTGAACCCAACCACACAAAGAACTAATTTAGCATGGGTACCCATTTGTAACAAACAATGCCATCAAAAGTTACATTTCGTGTCCTTGGCCGGCCTACTATAGCGAAATATACAGAATGAAATTGGCATCCCTACTCAGAGTTGTTTTTCTTCTCTACCATTGGAAAATCATCAGTGTTTCCAATGGATTCAAGCATTACATCCCATTTCTAAAATGATAGAAGAATGGATGAACCCGTTGTATTATTAACAATCCAAATGTAATTAAGACGAATGTAACACCAATACTCATGCAAGCGGAAGAATTGACGCTATGTTTGTCGGTGTGTGTGTGGTGGGGGGATACTACCGCCATTGTTCGCCAGAAAAACGTCGTTGAAGTTTGTCTTGTCCGTACTACCATTCTGATGTTTTCGTGTTTTGTCGTACTCAGTCAGGCTTTAATTTCCCTACACTACTATCGGAACATCACTCGTTAGTCCGAAACTGACTACTCATTATGTGTCATAATTTTTCCCCATTAATAATGGATTTCTATTTTACATCGGCCAATACTGCATGTTCTGTCGTCAACTTAGGTGACATTCCCCCATCAGTTCGATGGGAAGTTGTAATTTCAAAGGTTTAAGAGAAAGGGTATTGAATCGCACACCCGTTATCCGAGCCACAATACTGAAATACGTGTAAGTTTATCTCCATTCTGAGGTAGCAACTTCTGATTTTAACATCATTCTGATGACGGCGAAAAGAGTCACTGTAGTTCTTAGTGTTTCGGGATAGCTATGGCTTGCTTTCTTGTTTTGGTGAAAAGCAGAACGTGCGTATATCTTAGATACAAAATTGTCTCACGTTTTCAATCGTCAAAGATCTTCTAATTATAATTCAAATACTAAGGATTAAGCCGAATATGTTTCCATAACACCGGGCATTTTATTCACAGTATTTTAGTTATATTTTGAAATAATGCAGATTGTCTTTCAATAAAACTTGAGTGCCAAACTTTGATCAGAGACCCAGAGAGTATAGTATTTATCCATTTTAATCTCCGAGAATTTAAACAATAAACATGGGTATTTTTCATGCTTACCAAATTTAATAAAAATGGAAATAATTGTTTTGTTCTATTGATACATACCTTTATTAGAAGCTCTGTACACCGTACCCAGTATGCCTCGAATGTTTTCAAAATATCACAAGAATTTTGATCACAGCTGGCTTTTTACAAATTCTGTCCGCTTCTTACATGCACCGATCCTATCACTGTTTTGAGTAGCAACGATTGTAAGATCAGCTGTCTAATTCCATATATATCATTCTATTCCTGTTTTCCATTTCCTCGGAATACGCATGTATAGATCCACAAAATACACCTGAATACGAAAGTTAATTGAACTTGTCTGTTGAACTTGCCATAGGTTATGAAAGGGAAAAGCTTGACGAAATCATTTTCCCATTTACAGAAATTAAATGCGCACTTCTACATGGGCTGGGGTTAAAATAGATTTTTGATGAATTCCCATTGCCAGACGGCGTCCGAGAGTGGCTCTCCTGGTCTGCCATTTTACGCCTGTTTGTGACAGTTTAGTATTCCGGCCATTACTTCATACCTCTTGAGCACTCCTTAACCAATCAGCACGCGGCACACAATGAGATACCCGGATGTGCGAATCACGTTTTTCCTCAAAGCTCGCGTGTACTCAGCAGTCGTGTGCCGCGTCAATTGAACCTCAAACATAATAAATAGACAGCCCCTTTGCTCGTTTAATTTCGCTGTAATATCCTAGGAAATCAAGTACTTCGAACAATTAATTTTGGACATTTTACAGCTCATTCAGGCTATAATGATAAGACGCCCATTGATCATGTAATTCGATGATCAACCTGTCTTTAGTGCCCCGACCTCGCGCGTTGTCTTGGTGACATCGCCAAATGATTGGAGCAGACGACAACTGAATGGGTTATCACTACATTACCGATCACTTGCTCGCTCTTTCATGCATATTCTGAATGGTTTTAAATGAACATTTCCACCGAGATATTGCTGTACTTTAGGTGTGGGCGGATTTGACAATATTAGATTATTGTTTGCCATTATTTCAAATAGCACCACCCGTCAAGGACATTTGGGCGCTGTGGTTCTCTCACATTATGCTGAAGTTAGAATCTGGTTCAGATAACATAAGGCTGTGATGGATCGTTGGCCTCGAATATGGGTGCCTGCTTCATTATTGTATGCCATGTATAGGCCTGATTTTGGTCAGCAGTTTGTCTTTCCTTTGAATTCCACCGTTCAGCCTTGGGTAAACATGGTCTTAGTCAACTGAATAAAAATACATCAGTCCGTTAACCCTACCATTATCGCCTCCTGCTTCCAAATGGTCTACTCTAACTTCCAAGCGACACAAACTGGAGAACTGGCACTCTGTGACTTTGTAGATTGTCACATTTCGGTCA
>JAVTVY010009418.1:0-47804 GCA_036873755.1 Hanleya hanleyi
ATGATCGAGAATGTCATCATTCAAGATAACGTCTGATTTGTCTCCTGAAACATTGTTGCAAGATGTGCCGCGGCAATCACTACAGCCAGCCACACATGCCAGACCGTATTTCCTGCAGCTGCACAATTTTGTGCCACACCTATTCTTGGATGTTGTTTTGCAGCTGCAGCGAATAACGTTGAGGACAAATTCTGGTGCTGCAGAAATATCTGTCTTCAATGGAACAAGGACACCGTTTTCTGCTTTCCACCCCCACTGCGTAGGATTGAGACATGTCAGGTTTAGGGTGGCCCATTGGCACACCTGCAAGTGCAACCTTAATGCGTGGAAATACACAGCCCGAACCGTCGGGGGCAAGCTTTCTGGCTTTAGTTTCTTTTTAGCTCGCCGTATACGAAGTGGGCGAGGTATTGGGAGAGAGAGGGGGAAAGTGGCGGTGTCGGTGTTGGTGTTGGTGTTGGTGTCGGTGTCGGTGTCCGGTTAGGTTTTTATGTTTAAGCTGGACTTAGAAAGTTTTCTGGGTTAATCTGTTTTGTTTAGGCTGGACTTAGAATAATTTTGACTTCTTATTAGGCATGAGATGCAGTGTACATTGTATATACGGTCATACATACCAAATCACATACAGTATATTCCTTTATAGTATTTACTAATAGTTTGGTGACATTATTTTATTTCAGAAGTACAATATCAAAATAACTTGCGGGGGAATCCCGCAGTACCGAACCCCTGTTAGTTTTTAATTTCGTGTCGCCTTAAATGAAGGACGCCATTTCCTTAAATTTTGTTATCAAATTCTCGTTGACCCTGAAGCTTTTGCACAACCATATCTGTGTCCACACATTTAACTTACTATGTCAATTAAAAGTGAGTTTGAATCAGTTTGTGAGCTCAGTCTTTACCCGTGCACATTATTATGGAGCATTACAGTATTACTGGACACAGTTGTCATTGCATTCTTTTATTTGCATACAAATGTGAAGGTTTACCACAGAGCAAGTGTCCCATTGCATGCTGGAAATGATAGATTTAGTCCTACTATTGCACTGTTATTAGCTTTGTTTGTTCACATATCATCACACAAAGTTACACCAAGAACGTGCTCAAAATTGCACACCTATTGTTCCTAGCTACATGTATACATGAACATGTATTCATCAGATCTATGCAATGGGATGTGTAGGCTTACTTTTGGAAAAAATGTAATCTTTATTGGTAGTTATATAATATAGTTCCTCCTTCAGTCCAACCTCAATATCACTAAATATAGAAATCATATTTCTTAATAAATTTATTATTTTAAATGATGTGCATTGCCAATGATGTGCAACCTCAAATGATGTGCCATCCTTAAGGGCTCGATCTTTTTGCGAAGCTGCATATATCTCTTATATGTGATACTAACCTATTAGGTAGGAGATGCAGTGTACATTGTAGGTTTATACTTGGTGTAAGAACGCACGAGACAAAGCCTACAATAGCCTGTCTGCGCTCAACAATGCGTCTAGACGTGACCCTTTTCAGCTGCACAAAAGCCTCAACAAAAGCCTCAACAATGCGTTCTTACACCAAGTATCGACCTGTTACATATACACAAACACGTCAAATCAACTACAATATATTCCTTTATAGTAATTACTAATAGTTTAATGACATTATTTAATTTCAGAAGTACAATATTAAATATTAACCCCTGGTGGTTTGGAATTTTGTGTCGCCTTTAATGCAGAACACCATTTCTTTCAATTTTGGTATCGAATCCCATTCCTCGTCATGATTCAACCTCAAGCTTTTGCACGAACCATATTTGTCCAGGCATTTCACACCCACATCTCAGACCAAATTTCAATTGTACATGTATTCATAATGACATGTATGAGCTTACTTTTGGAAAAAAAGGTAATCTTTATTTCAAGTTTTATAATATAGTTCATCTTTCAATCCAACTTCAACATCACTGACAAAGAAGTCAAATTTGTATTGCAATATGTATTGTCATTGCCAGTGATGTGCAACCTGAAGGGCTCGATCTTTATGCGAAGCTGCATGTTATTGACAATACCCAAAAGGCGAGCTGCCGGGTTACACATATCCCTTGTTTACAAGAACCATCATGCGCCATTCAGCATAACGTAATGCTGTGAGCGTTTCACTCTTTCCATTGAAGATACTCAGCATAACGCTATTGCCTGCACTACCGATCTCCTCTTGTGTTGCCTCAACGTTTCCGAAACAAGAGACTGTCTCTTGAAGATTTTTTTACTTCAGCGTTTCCATGATCTTCATCTTGCCTTTGCCATGTGTGGCGGAAGTCGTGTCGCAGCCACCCCAAGCATGAACTAACAAGATGAGGTCAGAGGGAATCGGTAACGTCGTCACAACGCTTTGAACACGCCACCACATCGGGACAGCTTTTGTTCTTGATGACTTACAATCTCTCATCAATGTAGTGTAGAACACATCAGCCATGGTTGTATTCACATGTTTCAGCAGCATTATAAACACGTCGGTATCATCACTCGCAACTACTACAGATTTTCCTGTGTTAGCAATACTAATTGCAGTTTCGACAACCAGACCATCAGCATCACCGTCACATTGAGAGTTTCTAATACCATGCTCAGTCAGTCGCTGACACAATAGCTTGATCAATAGACTCTTATTGGACCGATTAAGCAGGAACTCCGCCTTCTTTACTGACACACATTTGCTTCCATCAGCAGCAATCGTAACATCAGCTGACACCTTACCACTGTTTTGACGTTGCTGTTGTTCAGAGGTTTTTGTAGAGAGATCAAAGGTGTAACCATCGAATACCACATGTATCTCATAGTTCTTGTACCGGGACACAAGGTACTTGATGAACTGCTCTGCTAGATCATTGTAGGTGCTCTGAGGAGGCACCCATGGGGAGTGATGGAGGGCTGCACCCCCATCCACAACACAACAGTCTGCGTTTGGCTTTTGAACGTGAGGATGAAGCTTTAATATACTGTTGCGTAATTGTGACTTCTGTGTTTTTCTCATAGAGCCATTTTTGAAAAGTGCACTAGGCTCAGGTGTGAACTCGAACTTGAAGTTGTTGATTTGCTCTTCCTGGTCTTGTCGTTCAGAAGAAGAGTTGCACGAGTGAACAATATAAGAGGATCAATGTGTATCACAGTTTTGTCCACTTTCACTCTTACTTGTAAGCACTCCAGTGTACGCACTTGGTCACTCCTCCTAATAGTCGCCACTTCAAAACATACACCAACTACTTTTGCATCATCACAATTGATGTTGTCACTTTTTCCAGCAGTTAAACCCGTTGGCAGACTTCTCAATGCCGGAATGTCTGGGTCAAATGGGTCATGAGTTTGGAACCATGCATGCAGCTTTTCCATATCTGCCATGTCCCGCTGTCTTCGACTTGCAGTCAGATCGACGTGCTGTTCTAGTTCTGTGTATAACATTGGTGAGTGTACTCATCGAATTGTGGATTGCAGCGCAAAGATGCATGCTGTTTATCCAGGTTGTACGCACGGACTCTGTTACACCTCGACCACGAGTTAAACCACCTCGACTATTCAGGGATCTCATCATCACCTGCTCAATGATGAGGTCAAGTCCATGGTCGGTGAAACTTTTGTAGACCCATGGATAGTCCGTCTTCAATCGTAGCATCTCTTGTAGAAACAATCTCCCAGATTTGGCATAGTGAATATGTCCAGTTGCTGCAAACAGATTGATCATTTTGCCAAGAGATTGCAGCAACAGACTCCAATTGCCAGTCCTTTCTGCACGAATGTATTGTTTGAGGATGCCGACATATGAAAGACACTGTAACCATAACTTGGCAGTGCGGGACGATCTTGCCAATTCCTCTTTCTGTTTATCGAGTTCTTGTTCTAAGGTCTTCAGTTCTATGCAGTTTGATATTTCATCTAGTCCTCGTTGGTAATCCTTTTGGATGACATCACATAGTGACTCAATATTTTTAACTTCAATGTCAGACAGTTGCTTCACGTTATTCTCATTTCTGACAGGATCCTCACTAGTAACACCATCATCATTGTCTTCATTCATGTCATAATCACTCTGTCTCATCACTAGAACTACCATCAGCCATATCCGACGTGATGTCATCTTCGTTTTCAGCAAATTCTTTAGAGACAACCTCTGGGAAAAACTGTGACAACAGTCTTGAGGTTAACACAGACTCCAACATGAAGAAACCACGAAGAGCTCTTGCAATAGCCTTTCCAGTAAGAATGTGAGTTACTGCTACCTTGCCATATACTGTTTCCAACGCAGTACTGAGTCCAGATTCTGACATTACTTTATCAATGCTACCAACGTAGCCTAATAGTCGCCACTTCAAAACATACACCAACTACTTCTGCATCATCACAATTGAAGTTGTCACTTTCTCCAGCAGTTAAACCCGTTGACAGACTTCTCAATGTCGGAATGTCTGGGTCAAATGGGTCATGAGTTTGGAACCATGCATGCAGCTTTTCCATATCTGCCATGTCCCGCTGTCTTCGACTTGAGTTACGAGGATGATCTTTGCAGCAGTAAGGACAATCCGTTTTGAATCATCTTCAGAGTCGGCTTTTTGTTTCTGGTACCATTCATCACTGATAATCGAGCTTGCTGTGTCCTTGAAACAGACAACATCGTGTTTACCATTTATCTCTGCAAAACAGATACCGTCACCATATCTTTTTACAAGTTGGGCTTTTAGGTAAAATGGTCTACAATAAATTGTATCTTCAGGGTCTGATAACAATTCCATTTGATGATATAGTTCTGAAACACTGTATAGTTCCGCTTCTGCTTCGAGCCAGTTACATAATCTGATGAAATTTTCCATCTGTCTGTGATCCGTTGGTCGATCTTTTTGTTTTTTCTCTTCCACTGTAGAACTCTGATCTGTCTCATTAGGCGATATCTGCTGGTTTGACTTGATGTTAAATCTATCACGACAGACAGTATGGTACCGGGCCTCTGCTGCGGGTAAATCATTGCAACTTAGAAGACGAATACGTAACGTCTCGGCAAACGAATCGCTTCTGGATTTTAGTTTTTCTACAATTCTTCTCTATATTATATCGTTTGACATAACGCAATTTTCTTTCTATCGGGATGCCGCTCATCGATAACACAGGGATCTGCACAGAACAAGCAATGTTCTTTCCGGATAAATACCGCGGGGGTACAAGAGCGACGCCTAATTTTACTGGCTGTAGGGACGTGTTCAACATTTGCTGCGCTTCCGGAGCGCTTCTTCTTCCGGATTTCATTACCAATAGTCTTCCGACAACTGACGTGTATTTGCACCGGATTATTCTCTTCATCCAGATGTTGATCATCTGCATTTTGTTGCAGATCTCTTTCTTGATCAATAACGTTAAACAGTTGGCTATATGTTATAATTGTCTGTAGACCAGTGGCTGTGACTCTTCTCAGTTTATCATTTGCTTGTTCCGGAATATGGCAAATAATGCATGTATCACTGATGAGGCGGGAGGATTCGGATTCCATATCAACTCTTGTGTGAAGCGCTACAAACTGAAAAGAACAGAACAGAAATTTTGGTCTGATTAATTACCGACAAAAATTAGCCTCAGAGTTTAAAGGGTTAATGTGACGATTTGAGATGACCAATGAGGCTGATACCTTCCCAAAGGTTGCTGGGTATTGTTTTCTCTTCATTTTATTAGTTATATGGATCTGTGTACATTCACTAATGCTGCGAAAATAACTCGACATGTAAAATGTGGGGTGACCTTTTGACCTTTGTCAAGGTCAGTGTTTGACCAAGTGGTGTACTACTGTATTGGTTATATAGAGGGATGTATCATACATAGAATAAGACCAAAGGGGGCATGATTGGTCAAATACAAGACATACAGTTGACGATTTTGTTTGCCCTACCCCTTAAAATAATGCCAATTTCTGATGCAAAACCGTTTTGCTTAAATCAAAATAAAAAAATTTCCCCAAAAGCCTCAGAGTGAGGCTCCGGGGATGTTATCCTACATAAAATTCTGCTTCGAATGATACCAAATATAACTGCGGTATATTTTTTTGAAGGTTAGGCCTATTTTTGAGCTATCTCGCCCGGACTACTTTGGATCCATCAAATGCTGAAATTTGCCAAAAGTGTTCAAGCTAGTCAAAGTGGGGATGCACACATTTCACACTCGCCGTGAAAGATGCTGCTAAAATGGGGACGCACTTCCGTCAAGTATAGACTATCCAAGTGGGGACAAATGTTTAAAACCAACCAAATGGGGATATCATCAATAAATTTATTATTGTAAATGATATGTAGGCTAAATAGGGACTTGTCAAGTGAACATATAACCAATTCTATCACAATTTGCAGTTTTATTACTACATGTAACGTTGAACACGTTTCATGGACGTCGCTGGACGCAGCCAGTTTCGAACTGGGTGACCCAGATCATAATAAACAAAACATTTGTCTATGTTATTGCAAAAAGTAAATAAAATCGGATGTCCAATTCGCCACAATCTATATACATTTTTGTCAAATTATAGGTATATGATAAAACAACATTCCTATGTGGTTATTTAGGGTTTGCTTAATGATTTTTTGGTACCTATCTACCTAGATACAAATGGACGCATCAAGGAAAGCAAACATGCGCTTGCCAGGCAACTGTATTACACATTTGTTGAGAGGGCGGCTAGATCTTTCTCTTTGCTTTTCGTTCGTTACCAACTTCTTAAAGTGCTAATTATCTCGGTTAAGAATGTGATAGAATAGAAATAATGTTTTGTTTACTGCTGGTTGTGCTTCGTTTTACCACGCCCCTCGTTCTAAAATGAAACTCGTCCACGTTTTACCACGGTAAAACGAAGCACAACCAACAGTAAACAAACATTATTTCCTAAATCTAGGTGTAAGTTCCGTCATTCCATTGGTGAGTGAAAGACAGCAGTCGGTGTGTGATACACACTGGTTATTTACACACTAAATGAGGACAGTGTTTCTCAGCTATCCAACTGGGGGCATTCTATTGCTGGAGTGAACACAACAGGGGTGTGTGATACACACTGATTATTTACACACTAAATGAGGACAGTGTTTCTCAGCTATCCAACTGGGGACATTCCATTGACAGAGTGAAGACAACAGGGGTGTGTAATACACACTGATTATTTACACACTAAATGGGGATAGTATTTCTCAGCTATCCAACTGGGACATTCCATTGATGGAGTGAAGACAACAGGGGTGTGTGATACACACTGATTATTTACACACTAAATGAGGACGGTGATTCTCAGATATCAAATTGGAGACATTTCATTGGTGGATGAAGGCAATGGGGTTTGTGATATACACTGATTATTTGCCAACTAAATGGGGACAGTGTTTCTCAGCTATGCATCTGGGGGCATTCAATTGGTGAGTGAAGACTACAGGGGGTGTGTGATACACACTGATTATTTACACACTAAATGAGGACAGTGGTTTTTAGCTATCCAATTGGGGACATTCCATTGGTGGAGTGAAGACGACAGGGTGTGTGTGCGATATACTGATTATTTACACACTAAATGAGGACAGTGTTTCTGACCTATCAAATTGGGGACATTCCACTGGTGAATGAAACCAGGGGGTGCGATATGCACTGATTATTTGCACACTAAATTAGGACAGTATTTCTCAGCTATCCAAATAGGGACATTGCCTTGGTGGAGTGAAGACAACATGGTGTGCGCGATATACACTGTTTATTTACACACTAAATGAGGACAGTGTTTCTCGCCTATCAAATGCAGGACATTCCATTGGTTAGTGAAAATATGGGGTGTGATATACACTGATTATTTGCACACTAAATGAGCACAGTGTTTCTCAACTATTCAACCGGGTACATTCCACTGGTGGAGTGAAGACAACAGGGTGTGTGTAATATACTGATTATTTGCACACTAAATGAGGACAGTTTTTCTCATCTATCTAACTGGGGACATTCAATTTGTGGAGTGAAGACCACAGGGGGTGTGATATACACCGACTTTTTGTTCACTGAATGACATTTCTTCCCTGTAACAAATTGGGGACATTCCATTGGTGAGTGAAGACAATAGGGTGTGTGCGATATACACTGATTATTTGCAGGCTAAATGAGGACGGTGTTTCTCAGCTATCAAATCGGGCACATTCCATTGGTGAATGAAATTTGGGGGGGGCGATATACACTGATTATTGTTCACACTAAATGAATGACAGTGTTTCTCACCTATCCAACTGGGGACATTCCACTGGTGGAGTGAAGACAACAGGGTGTGTATAATATACACTGATTATTTACACACTAAATGAGGACGGTGGTTCTCGGCTATCAAATTGGGACATTCCACTGGTGGAGTGAAGACAACAGGGGTGTGTGATACACTGATTATATACACACTAAATGAGGACGGTGGTTCTCAGCTATCAAATTGGGACCTTCCATTGGTGGGTGAAGACAATGGGGTTTGTGATATACACTGATTATTTGCAAACTAAATGGGGACAGTGTTTCTCAGCTATGCAACTGGGGACATTCCATTGATGAGTGAAGACTACAGGCGGTGTGTGATACACACTGATTATTTACACACTAAATGATTATTTGTTCACTAAATAACATTTTTTCTGTATCAAATTGGGGACATTCCATTGGTGAGTGAAGACAATAGGGTGTGTGCGATATACACTGATTATTTGCAGGCTATAAAATGAGGACAGTGTTTCTCAGCTATAAAATCGGGGACATTCCATTGGTAAATGAAACCAAGGGGGTGTGATATACACTGATTATTTACACACTAAATGAGGACAGTGTTTCTCACCTATCCAACTGGGAACATTCCACTGGTGGAGTGAAGACAACAGGGCGTGTGTAATATACACCGATTATTTGCACACTAAATGAGGACAGTTTTTCTCGGCTATAGAACTGGGGACATTCCACTGGTGGAGTGAAGACAACAGGGGTGTGTGATACGCTGATTACATACACACTAAATGAGGACGGTGGTTCTCAGCTATCAAATTGGGGACATTCCAGGTATGTCTTCCATGTAAGAGATCACGAAACGAATAATGGGGCCCCTCCCCCCAACAATACAAAAGGAAACAATTATAAGGGTAGTGAATGGGTCAGAGTTGAGCTTTCTTTTCCCTGTGAGACAGTTTGCAGCGACACTTTGACAAGGTATATTCTGGCGGACGACAGATTGCTGCGATACTTTGAAACTGTTCATGAATGTATGATGGGGCCTCCCCCCCACCCCCAAAAAACGTATAAAAGGATATATTATATTATGCCGGACGACAGATTGCTGTGACAGTTAGGAACTATTTGTCCTGAACGACAGATTGCTGCGACAGTTTGAACCTCTTTCTTTGGCGACAGTTTGCAGCGACACTTTGAAACTTTTTCCCTGAGTGACAGATTGCAGTGACACTTTGACAAGGTGTATTTTCTCAGGCGACAGTTTGCAGCGACACTTTCGGAAGGTATATTCTCTCGGATGACAGATTGCTGCGACAGTTTGAAACCATTTACCGAGCGACAGTTTGCAGCGACACTTTGACCAGCTATATTCTGTGGGACAACAGATTCCTGTGACAGTTTGAAACTGCTTTTCTTGGACGACAGATTGCTGCGACAGTTTGAATCTGTTTTTCCTCAGCGATAGCTTGCAGCGCCACTTTGGCAAGGTATATTATCTCGGACGACAGATTGCTGCGACAGTTTGAAACTGTTTTTCCTGTGCGACAGATTGCAGCGACACATTGAAACCATTTTTCCTGAGCGACAGATTGCAGCGACACTTTGACAAGGTGTATTTCCTCAGGCGACAGTTTGCAGTGACACTTTTGGAAGGTATATTCTCTCGGATGACAGATTGCTGCGACAATTTGAAACCATTTTTCCCGAGCGACAGTTTGCAGCGACACTTTGACCAGCTATATTCTGTGGGACGACAGATTGCTGCGACAGTTTGAAACTGTTTTTCTTGAATGACAGATTGCTGCGACAGTTTGAGACAAAGCGGTTGACCTGTCTATTTCATTCGGGGAAGAACTGGTGGGGTCATGTCTTTCAACCTCGACTGTGAAGTCAAAACAAACACGGCTATCAACATCAGAGATCAAAACAATCCAACAGGATGCAATATATGACATCTGCTATTCTCCCAGATGTGGGCAAGTGTCAAAGCGGTGTTAGGGAGGAATGTATGTGAGGTCGAGTGACAAAGCGGTGTTAGGGAGGAATGTATGTGAAGTCGAGTGTCAAAGCAGCGTTAGGGAGGAATGTATGTGAGGTCGTGTCAAAGCGGTGTTAGAGAGGAATGTACGTGAATTTGAGTGTCGAAGCGGTGTTAGGGAGGAATGTATGTGAAGTCGAGTGTCAAAGCAGTGTTAGGGAGGAAGGTATGTGAAGTCGAGTGTCAAAGCGGTTAGGGAGAAGTGTACGTGAAGTCGAATGTCAAATGTATGTTTAGTTCAATGTCAAAGTGGTGTTAGGGAGGATTGTATGTTAAGTCGAGTGTCAACCAGTGTTAGGCAGGAATGTATGTGAAGTAGAGTGTCAAAGCAGTGTTAGGGAGGAATGTACATGAAGTCGAGTGTCAAAGCGGTGTTAGGGAGGAATGTATGTGAAATCGACTGTCAATGCGGTCTTAGGGAGGAATGTATGTGAGGTCGAGTGTCAAAGCGGTGTTAGGGAGGAATGTATGTGAGGTCGAGTGTCAAAGCGGTGTTAGGGAGGAATGTATGTGAAGTCGAGTGTCAAAGCGGTGTTAGGGAGGAATGTACGTGGGGTCGTGTGTCAAAGCGGTGTTAGGGAGGAATGTATGTGAAGACGAGTGTCAAAGCGGTGTTGGGGAGGAATGTATGTGAGGTCGAGTGTCAAAGCGGTGTTAGGGAGGAATGTATGTGACGTCGAGTGTCAAAGCGGTATTAGGGAGGAATGTACGTGAAGTAGAGTGTCAAAGCGGTGTTAGGGAGGAATGTATGTCGGGTCGAGTGTCAAAGCGGCATTAGGACTTAGGGTTAGGTATGGTTCATAACTATCGGGTTTAGGGTCATTTCAGCTATAGAACTCATATAATTTCTCCACCAAAGCGTAACTAGGGTAATGTCGAAGCTGGGTGTTCTGCATGAGTGTGCTTCAAGTTGACTTTCAAAGCACTCTTACGAAGGAATGTATCTGAAGTGCAGTGTCAAAGCGGTGTTAGGGAGGAATGTATGTGAGGTCGACTGTCAAAGCGGTGTTGGGGAGGAATGTATGTGAGGTCGAGTGTCAAAGCAGTGTTAGGGAGGAATGTATGTGAAGTCGAGTGTCAAAGCGGTGTTAGGGAGGAATGTATGTGAGGTCGAGTGTTAAAGCGGTGTTAGGGAGGAATGTATGTGAAGTCAAGTGTCAAAGCGGTGTTAGGGAGGAATGTACGCGAGGTCGTGTGTCAAAGCGGTGTTAGGGAGGAATGTACATGGAGTCGAGAAGTTGAGTGTCAAAGCAGTGTTAGGGAGGAATGTATGGGAGGTCGACTGTCAAAGCGGTGTTAGGGAGGAATGTATGTGAGGTCGAGTGTCAAAGCCGTGTTAGGGAGGAATGTATGTGAAGTCGAGTGTCAAAGCAGTGTTAGGGAGTAGGGAGGAATGTACATGGAGTCGAGTGTCGAAGCGGTATTAGGGAGGAATGTATGTGAAGTTGAGTGTCAAAGCAGTGTTAGGGAGGAATGTACATGAAGTCGAGTGTCAAAGCGGTGTTAGGGAGGAATGTATGTGAGGTCGACTGTCAAAGCGGTGTTAGGGAGGAATGTATGTGAGGTCGAGTGTCAAAGCCATGTTAGGGAGGAATGTATGTGAAGTTGAGTGTCAAAGCGGTGTTAGGCAGGAACGTATGTGAAGTCGAGTATCAAAGCGGTGTTGCGGAGGAATGTATGTGAGGTGGAGTGTCAAAGCGGTGTTAGGGAGGAATGTATATGAGGTCGAGTGTCAAAGCGGTGTTAGGGACGAATGTACGTGATGTCGAGTGTCAAAGCGGTGTTAGGGAGGAATGTATGTGAGGTCAAGTGTCAAAGCGGGATTAGGACTTAGGGTTAGGTATGCTCCGTAACTATCAGGTTTAGGGTCATTTCAGCTATAAAAGTCAGATAATTTCTCCATCAAAGCATAACTAGGCTAATGTCAAAGCTGAGTGTTCGTCATGAGTGTGCTTGAAGTTGAGTTTCAAAGCACTGTTCTAGCGGTATTGTCGTTATCAAGTACGTCCGTCCATCCGTACGTACATGTACATAGTGAGATCTCTGCAAAACAGTTTCATCACCGATCAATTCCAAATTTGATATGCTCACTTATCTAGACAGTGGCCAGAAGGCTATTGAATTTCGACCTGATTGGGCGGAAACCTTGGAGCCCATCTTTAACTTTTGGAAAATCGTTAGGTCCGCATTCAGGGATGTAGAAAGGTACCAGTGTTCACATGTGCAATCCATCTCCAAACAGAACATACCGGGTCAAAGTGTCGCTGCAATCTGGTGCTCGGGAAACACAGTTTCAAACTGTCGCAGCAATCTGTTACTCAGGAAAAATGGTTTCAAACTGTCGCAGCAATCTGTCGTTTGAGAGAATATACCTTGTCAAAGTGTCGCTGCAATGTCGCTCAGGAAAAATGGTCTCAAACTGTCGCAGCAATCTGTCGTTCAAGAAAAACAGTTTCAAACTGTCGCAGCAATCTGTCGTCCCACAGAATATAGCTGGTCAAAGTGTCGCTGCAAACTGTCGCTCAGGAAAAATGATTTCAAACTGTCGCAGCAATCTGTCATCCGAGAGAATATACCTTCCAAAAGTGTCGCTGCAAACTGTCGCCTGAGGAAATACACCTTGTCAAAGTGTCGCTGCAATCTGTCACTCAGGAAAAATGGTTTTAATGTGTCGCTGCAATCTGTCGCTCGGGAAAAAGTTTCAAACTGTCGCAGCAATCGGTCGCTCAGGAAAAACGGTTTCAAACTGTCGCAGCAATCTGTCGTTTGAGAGAATATACCTTGTCAAAGTGTCGCTGCAATATGTCGCTCAGGAAAAATGGTCTCAAACTGTCGCAGCAATCTGTCGTTCAAGAAAAACAGTTTCAAACTGTCGCAGCAATCTGTCGTCCCACAGAATATAGCTGGTCAAAGTGTCGCTGCAAACTGTCGCTCGGGAAAAATGGTTTCAAACTGTCGCAGCAATCTGTCATCCGAGAGAATATACCTTCCAAAAGTGTTGCTGCAAACTGTCGCCTGAGGAAATACACCTTGTCAAAGTGTCGCTGCAATCTGTCGCTCAGGAAAAATGGTTTCAATGTGTCGCTGCAATCTGTCGCACAGGAAAAACAGTTTCAAACTGTCGCAGCAATCTGTCGTCCGAGATAATATACCTTGCCAAAGTGCCGCTGCAACCTATCGCTGAGGAAACACAGATTCAAACTATCGCAGCAATCTGTCGTCCCACAGAATATACCCGTAGTTTCAAACTGTCGCAGCAATCTGTCGTTTGAGAGAATATACCTTGTCAAAGTGTCGCTGCAATATGTCGCTCAGGAAAAATGGTCTCAAACTGTCGCAGCAATCTGTCATTCAAGAAAAACAGTTTCAAACTGTCGCAGCAATCTGTCGTTCAGGAAAAACGGTTTCAAACTGTCGCAGCAATCTGTCGTTTGAGAGAATATACCTTGTCAAAGTGTCGCTGCAATATGTCGCTCAGGAAAAATGGTCTCAAACTGTCGCAGCAATCTGTCGTTCAAGAAAAACAGTTTCAAACTGTCGCAGCAATCTGTCGTCCCACAGAATATAGCTGGTCAAAGTGTCGCTGCAAACTGTCGCTCGGGAAAAATGGTTTCAAACTGTCGCAGCAATCTGTCATTCGAGAGAATATACCTTCCAAAAGTGTCCCTGCAAACTGCCACCTTAGGAAATACATCTTGTCAAAGTGTCGCTGCAATCTGTCGCACAGGAAAAACAGTTTCAAACTGTCGCAGCAATCTGTCGTACGAGATAATATACCTTGCCAAAGTGCCGCTGCAAGCTATCGCTGAGGAAACACAGATTGCCAAAGTGCCGCTGCAAGCTATCGCTGAGGAAACACAGATTCAAACTGTCGCAGCAATCTGTCGTCCCACAGAATATACCCGGTCAAAGTGTCGCTGCAATCTGGCGCTCGGGGAAAAACAGTTTCAAACTGTCGCAGCAATCTGTCATTTGAGAGAATATACCTTGTCAAAGTGTCGCTGCAATATGTCGCTCAGGAAAAATGGTCTCAAACTGTCGCAGCAATCTGTCGTTCAAGAAAAACAGTTTCAAACTGTCGCAGCAATCTGTCGTCCCACAGAATATAGCTGGTCCAAGTGTCGCTGCAAACTGTCGCTCGGGAAAAATGGTTTCAAACTGTCGCAGCAATCTGTCATCCGAGAGAATATACCTTCCAAAAGTGTCGCTGCAAACTGTCGCCTGAGGAAATACACCTTGTCAAAGTGTCGCTGCAATCTGTCGCTCAGGAAAAATGGTATTAATGCGTCACTGCAAACTGTCGCAAAGGAAAAAGTTTCAAACTGTCGCAGCAATCTGTCGTCCCACAGAATATAGCATGTCCATTCACATTTCTCCATTTCCCTATCAATAGTTTTCATTCATAGGAAGTGTTACGAGAAAATCGGTCAGGTTTGACAAGTTTAGAAAGGTGCCAGTGTTGGCATGTCCAATGCATCTCCAAACAGGAGATACTCGGTCAAAGTGTCGCTGCAAACTGTCGCTCAGGGAAAACAGTTTTAAACTGTCGCAGCAAACTGTCGTTTGAGAGAATACACATTGTCAAATTGTCACTGCAATTTGTCCCTCAGGTAAAATGGTTTCAAACTGTCGCAGCAATCTGTCGTCCGAGAGAATATACCCTCTCAAAGTGTCGCTGCAATCTGTCGCTCAGGAAAAATGATTTCAAACTATCGCAGCAATCTGTCGTTCCAGGGATAACAGTCTAAAACTGGTTATACTTCTGTATCTTAACTTCCATGTTTTCAGGTTTGCTCAAAGTCTTGCTGTTTTTGGCAGAAATTAAAATTTCAAACTGTCGCTCTAAACTGTCGTCCTTGGAAATGGTCTCACACTGCCTTCACTACTACATCCCGCATTTCGTGATCCCTTACATGGAAGACCCACCACATTCCATTGGTGGGTGAAGACAATGGGGTTTGTGATATACACTGTTATTTGCAAACGAAATGGGACAGTGTTTCTCAGCTATGCAACTGGGGACATTCCACTGGTGAGTGAAGACTACAGGGGGTGTTTGATACACACTGATTATTTACACACTAAATGAGGACGGTGGTTCTCAGCTATCCAACTGGGGACATTCCACTGTGGATTGAAGACCACAGGGGGTGTGTGATATACACTGATTATTTGCACACTAAATGAGGACAGTTTTTCTCCGCTATACAATTGGGGACATTCCATTGGCAAGTGAAAACAGGGGGTGTGTGATCTACACCGATTATCTAAGTAAAAGTACCAAATGAGGACAGTTTCTCAGCTATCCAACTGGGGGGCATGCCATTGGTGGTTGGAGGACAACAGTGGTGTGTTAAGGGAACAGGTCATTCTGATACCAAAAATAGGTGTAAAGTAGATTGGACGAAATAAAAATATCAACGAAGTATACACGATGTTGCGTATTCTTTAAAGCGTCTTTTGTGTAGCGACAAACTATGAAAAGGAGAAGGGAAGAAACACTAGACCTGTGGTATAGAAATGTTACAAGAAGTCCCACTGGTTGTACCCCAAACAATGCTTTTTAACACCCAGTTAGATGCGAAAATTTCATTATAAAAATAATCTGCGTTGAATATTCTAAATCTAGCTTGTAACAAACAAATTAAAAGGTCCCTACAGCAGTGAAGAACAGAAACTTTGAAAATTGCATTATCCAAAATTCAGATCTAGTGTAGTCCGGAATCTGACAAAGTTCTCAAAAATATTAAAATTTTGAATTATGAAAATCTTTACCAGAAGGAATCAAAATACAAACAAACCCCACCTCTGAATGCATACTGAAAGTTTCAGATTTCTGTTGTGAAAGAAGCTTGAGATATGACAAATTTTCTGGCCACCAAAAATTTTTACAACAACAATGCTTGGTCTGCAAAGACTGGCCCCTTAAACAGTCAGATAAAGCTGTCTCTAGAAATAGAGGTAAAACAAAATAAATTGTTGCCTATCTAGTTTGCATTATGCAAATTAGATAGGCAACAATTTATTATGCAAATTAGATAGGCACCAATTCATTTTTTTCAAACCATTTGATGAAAATATATATACCCATACTCGCCAAGAAGTTTCATTTTGTTATGATAGACCTATCCGAGTTATTAAGCGAAAACGACCTTTTTTACCACCATTTCTAGAGACAGCTTTCTCTGATTGTTAAAGAACTGTCAAGAAATTGCTAAACGACAAAAATGGAATGGGTGCTCTGCCTCTCCATTGACTACAATAAAGTTCTACAAATAACAATCAACATGCTATCAAACTTCCATTTTCTAATACCGATACTGCTTTTTATCACCTGTATTTGTATACTTTCACATCTATTAACTAAAATATACATGTTTTGACTTCTGTAAATAGCAGACTACTACAAATTAACAGGTAATTAGAAATCAATTTTCCATCAAATTTCTATTTTTCTAATTACTGAGGTTGCTCAATCGCCTTTAAAACTAGAAAAACTCTTACAGTCGACATGACTGATGTTTACCAAATTATTTTAAAAACTCGAGAACTAAATAATTGGTACATATGTAAAAGAATTGTCAAGAAAATTCAAATGACAAAAGAAAAACATGTTTGGACTGTTCTGTAAATAGTACCGGTACTACAAATAACAGGTCAATTAGAAATCAATTTTCCATTAACATTCTATTTTTTTAATTATTTAAGGACATATAGCCAGCATGAATGATGTTTACCAAATTACTAAAACAATCTGAAAACTAATATAGCATGAGAAACAGGCACCTAGAAGGTGATCCAGTTAATATAGAAGATTGTGAGAATGTATGCCCCCCAGTTGGCCACAGGGAAGCTTCAATGAAAGTTTGGTGAGATTACGGCCAGACGGACGGACGGACGTATGTACGTCCCAGGCGACAAGACCCCGCAGCCCTTTAGTGCATGTTAAAGTACTGTCGTCTAGACTCAAATGACAAAAATGAAATGGGCATGTTGCCTCTCCATTGATTACCAGTTCTATAATTAACTAGGCCTATATGCATATAAGGTGAGGCATCATGGAGGCAGGCTGAAAAGAATGTGAATGGTTTACGAAGATGGCCACCAGGTGGGTTTAAAGATGGCCACCAGATGGCGCCATCTGCAGGAGGACATGCGCGGAAAGCAATCCCAAGTGACATTTCGTGATAAGGTACCCTTAACAAATTTGGTGTGAATCTGTCCAGTCTATATGATGAGTTATCGTGCGGAAAAGAATTTGTATAGCTTTGACTACTGTCATGACTGTAAATATGCAACAGTAATTTCAATTACTGACACTGCTCATCATATTAAAAAAAAATGATAGATTCAGCATAACCTGTTAGTCACAATATGTTAAAAGTTATTTGTTTGATGGCACGGCTCCAATGAAAATCATAATTCTTAAAATGCCCTCTTTGACTTCTTTGACGCTATTTTGTTTCGCACCCAGTCCTTGATGTTTCTCCATGACCGTTTGGAAACACATGGTTCCTTTGATTTACAGTAATCAATTTCTCTTTTACATGGTATTTTGCCAGTTATGACATGATTTGAGAAATGTCGGAAGACTGAAGCCTTTTCGTTTTCTCACCACGGTTTCTTTGTTTTCTTCTGACCTGGATAACATAAGGGCAGACATATGAATTTCAAGTTTGGTGATGACATTTAGCAGGTCTAGAGCATTTTTAGCCCATGTTTTCTATAGGCCAAATTGGCAAATATTCACTGTTTTCAATATCTCAGTTGGAAAATGTGAAATGCAGATCTTCTGTTTTTGTTGTTTAAAAACAGTAACACACATATGCTGTTACAGCACCAAAAACGTTAGTCGACAAAATGGGGACATCCTCTGAATTTGAAACATAAACACGATTAATATTTAGACAGCTTGGACGATGTAGTTGCAAATCATCCCCGTCGAAATCGACTTTCAAATTTTATTTATAATATTTGTCTCCAAATATCGCAAGAGAGCTATTTCAAAACGCTCAATTGTATGCCCCCCCCCCCTTCCGCTTTAATCCGACACTGCTCCACCATTGTTCTGTTTTGTATTGGTCTGTGTAGGCCTAATTTGGCTAATTATAAAATTCTGTTTCAGTCACTTTTTTCGGCATGCCTCGCATAATACATGTACATATTCCACCCGGGACTTTCGCCAAATTCAAAAATGTGATCTGGTTATGAGACCTACATTCCTTGGGAGTATATTGTGGTGAAATTATGAAGCGATCGTGAACTTTGAATTTTGCATCCAATTCACTCTTTTTTGGGGCAATTTCATACTTCAGGACCTATGTGATCTACTTTGGAATGTGCTTTGGACAAATAAATATATCCCATTCATTTAGGTTTGATGAACAAAAGGCCATAACTCTTGAAAATATAACCGAAAGCAGAGAAACTTCACGCTGCACAACTATGGGGTACTGATCACATATCATGCAAATTCCATAATTGTCCATACAATATTAACCGAGATCCAGCCCGAACAAGTCCCAATTCACAAAGATTTCAAGAACAAAAGGGCCATAACTCTTGAAATATATGCGAAACGCGAAGAAACTTCACGCTGCACAACTACAGGGCACTGACCACATACCCTGCAAATTTCATAATTGTCCATACAATATTAACCAAGATCCAGCCCGGACAAGTCCCAATTCACGGAGATTTCAGGAACAAAGGGCCATAACTCTTGAAAATATAGGCGGAACGGGGAGAAACTTTACGCTGCACAACTGTGGGGCACTGACCACATGTCATGCAAATTTCATACTTGTTCATACAATATTAACCAAGATCCAGACAAGTCCCATTCACAGAGATTTCAGAAAAAGGGCCATAACTCTTGAAAATGATACCGGAACTCGGAAAAAACTCTACGCTGCACAACTATGAGCCACTGGCCACATTCCATGCAAGTTTCAATCCTGTCCATCAATTATTAACCGAGATATTGCGGACAAGAAATTCGGACACCCCGACGGACAGACGGACAGACGGACGGACAGACGGACGGACGGACAAAGCGATCGCTATATGCCCCCCCCCTCCAGTTAGAGGTGGGGCATAATAACGATAGTAGAGTCCGCCGTGTAAGACAGCACAAATTTCCCCGCACAAAAATTGAAGCTAAAATCCTTAGGTTAATTGGCATGAAAGAGTAGCATTTTTAAATTTAACGTATCTGGCTTTTTTCCACGTAGCCCAGATGCATACAGCACTGAGTTGGTCACCGTGGGTTACCTCCCCCTGAACCATATGCTATGATTCAAACACAACACACAGTCAGTGGTCTTCCCTGTAACAAGCTGGTAGATGTGTGCTTTTTCGTTGCTTTTAACTGTTAGGTCACGTCAGTATCGGTCATTTAATGCATGCACCTCCGCAAGTAACTGGCAGAGATACAATGATCTGGGAAACAAATCTGACAACCAATCAAACTCCTGTCACCTTGTTTGGGGCTGGCTCTCTAGAACCCATGTAAATCAGACAACAGTTGCATGTGTTAAGTTCAAGCTAATTTACCTGTTGTTTGGTCTTCATCACCAACACGACTCAGCAGAAAATCATCATCAACATCGCTGTCTTCTCTGTGATCTGTTGTGATATAAAACATCAGGAAGATAAATTAAGAAAGTAAAATTTGTTGCATTTTTATGTCTGACCATATGTACTGTCTGAATAATAAACAGCAATACTAAAGCTATGTGTACATGTACATATTGTAGATACATGACAGTGGAAGATTTGTTACTTACATGAGAAACTTTGTAAAGTGGGACTTCTACATTTACATCTTGCAATCACCAACAATTACTCCTTGTGACGTTTATTCCAAACCTACGTCTAAGCCTCATTCAGTAACACCCGACGATGTAGAGTTGGCATGTCCTCGCCACTCCTCAGTAAGTTTACCCACATGTACATTTTGCCGAGCATTTCTGGAGATATCTGTTGGTCAAATTCTATTAAAGATCCCCATTTATTCATTTGCTTATAGATATCTTGAAGACAAAAATGTCACAGTGTAACATAATTGTGGGATACGTATTAAATTATCACAGCTTATCCCTGTTTTATTAACTGTTTATTCATATGTATGTGTTGCAGATGATGGAAGACAAAACGCTGGTACGAAAAGGAAGAAGACCCGTTCAAAAGGTAAAATTATGGACATATTGCAGACAGATATCTGTTGGCTTAATTCTAGGATGTGGCTATACACACTAACAATCTATAGTCTACTCGCATGTGCAAGAGCTTAACACCAAATTTTAATAAATTTGGTTCAGTTGTTTCATAGACATCTTGAAGACAATAATGTAACACAAGAGCGACGACACATTAAATGTCTCCCGTACATAGAGGGGCAGGATGATGGCCGAGCGGATAAGGCGTTGGACTCGTAATCGTGAGATCGCGGGTTCGATCCTCACCATCGGCTTCCGGAAAATTTTCAAAATTTCCCCCGCTTCATGTGTGGGACCGTGGTGGCAAATGTGGCCAATGGCGGTCGTTCGGAAGCTCGTTCATGTCTTCGTATATAAACGGACGTTCGGTCTCTCCGATCGCTCGCTGGCGACCTCCTGCCTCCCACCAATGTCCTAGCTGGACATGTTCCGGCTAAGATATGTGGGGAAGTTGTCGATGACTTGCCACAGGTCGATGGTTTCCTCCGGGTATTACCCGGTTTTCTCCATCCATAATATCGACACGCCATGATATAGGTGAAAGATTCCTGAAAATGGCGCTAAACACCAAAATCTAATCTAATCTAATCCCGTACATAGAGGTTGGATCCATGTTGGATTCCGGCATCGAATATATCACTAGCTCCCAAAGCAAGCTTGGACTGGTCTTGTCAAGACTGGTGAGGCGCTATGTTCTGTGAATGTGGCACAGTGGTTTGGTGTAACATAGTATTGTGGGAGACATAATTATAACAGTTTATTGTTTATTCACATATTTGTGTTCCAGGTGATGGGAGACAAAATGCTGGTACTAAAAGGAAGAAGACCCGTTCAAAAGGTAAAATTATTAATGTTGAAGCTGTGAAGGTGGAAATGGATATTGACCCAAAGTGAGTGTTGTGAAACTATTTAACATGTTTTAACAGAAGGACAAACATGTTATGCCCGACACAGACAAGCTACTTTTAGGCAGATCCAGCGGCAACCAGGGACCGGTCATTAATCGGCACATTTGTCTTACTCAATAAACACTGGTTTTCCATTTTACATTAATTGGGAAATCATTTCTGTACCTCATACACCAACAAATCTGCCAAAGTGTCATGGCAGAAAATCCATCTTAGGAACTCAACATGGCAAATTATCTGAACAATATATAGTAACATGTAAATCGGTCATGCAGGATGTGATCAAAAACTAGAAATTGTGTTTGTTAAGGACAAACACTGAAGCAGCCCCTCTTCCCTATAATAATTCAGTTCCCAAGTCTAGTATAGATTTTTAGCATAAGCTTCCCAAATCTAGTACTGGTATAAAGATGAACGATTTTCTCTGAAACTTGGTAACAAGATTTTTAGCACAAGTATGACCTTTCGGTGACCCTGCCCTTTGACCTGTACACAAAAATGCATGGAACAAATTCCCCAGGCTAGTCTAGTACAGAGATGAAATAAACCAAGTTTTATGCAATTTGAACTTTTAAGCACAAGTGTCACTTTCCACTTACCTTGATCTTCGACTTGACTGTGACCAATTTCCGTCAAGTCATTTAGTTCGCTAGTTTAGTACAGACTGAGAGATGACGTAAACCAATTAGTTTCAATTTGAACTAACGGTTTTCTCAGAAACTTGGCAACAGGGTTGTTTGCACAAGCATGACCTTTCCGATTCAGTGACCTTGACCATGACCAATTTCCATCAAAAGTCACTCAGTTCGCTAGTCAAGTACAAAGATGACGTACACCAACGGTTTTCTCAGAAACTTGGTAACAAGGTTTTTGGCACAAGCATGACCTTTTCGTGACAATGACCTTTACACAAAATGTATGGAACAAATTCCCCACGCTAGTCTAGTACAGAGATGATATAAACCAAGTTTCATGCAATTTGAACCAACGGTTTTCTCAGAAACTTGGTAACAATGTTTTTAGCATAAGGCTGACCTTTTGGTGACCTTGACCTTTGACCTCAAGTTTTGTACAATTTGAACTTTTACGCAAAAGTGGGACTTTTTCGGTGACCTTGATCTTCGACTTGACCGTGACCCATTTCCGTCAAAAGTCATTCAGTTCGCTAGTCTAGCGCAGAGATGACGTAAACCAAGTTTCAGGCAATTTGAACTAATGGTTTTCTCAGAAACTTGGTAACAAGGTTTTTAGCACAAGCATGACCTTTCGGTGACCTTGACCTTTGACCTCGATGCAAAATGCATGGAACAAATTCCCCAGGCCTATAGGATACATATATGAAATATAAGAACCCAGGTCCTTGAAGTTTCCGAGTTATTCCCAAAACAAAAGGCGGCGGCGGCAGTTAAATCCCGGCAAAACCTACAAGCAGCCCCTAATTAGAGGAAGGAAGTGAGTTTGATTTTATACATGCTTTTAGCCACTGGGCTACATCAGCAACGGCCAGATGGTGGTGGGAGGAAACCGGGCAGTGTCCGGAGGAAACCCACGCCGCAACACAAGTTACTGGCGGACTCACGATAAAAAATAAGGACAAAACAGATCTAAACATTGACAAAACCATGCAAACTTCGAACTTACCAGTACAGGGGTCAGCCTCATTGGATCCGTCTTCATCACTGCTCATTGGATCCGTCTTCATCACTGTCTTCACTATCACCTGCACCACCATCAATTTCTAGAAAGAAGGAAACAGCTGGTTTACATGTATGGCAACTTTCAGGAATCCTTACAATGTCGCACAAATCACAACAGCAATTGCTGCTTCATTGCTGCACACTCAAAACCTACTGTCAGGACAGGTGTCATTGTCTGAAAATTCAGACCAAATGTTACTTTTACTGCTCCTAATAACGACGTACAACCACAGAACAACTTTGCATACAACAAAATCTGCTCCTATTAAGCTTACATACATGAGAAACTTTACAAAATCTTGGAAGAGAAAAGTCTGTTTTTAACATTGCATTGTAGGCATTTGTTGTGTGAGCGCTTTGGAGTTCACTGAACCTCGGTCAAAAAAAATATTATATGGCAATATCACATTAAATTAAACGAGGCAGAAGCAATCGCAGATTGCTGAATGTATGTCCCCCCTCCCCAATGTCAGATCCCCAACACCTAATACCCAGAGAGAATGACATGATCTACCAATGAAGTTTGAGAGTTCATAGAAATGTTAGTGTTTGGTGACAATAAAATAGCTTAATATGTGCTTACAGGAAGGTGTCCAATAATTCAATTCCCCATATTGAAATTTGACCACCTCGAAATTTTCCCAGTGAGTATCAAAGTAATCAGTTGAATAGAAACTGAGTTATGGCCCGGACAAGAATCAACAAAAAAAAATTCAAAGGGCCGCAACTTGATAATAAATCGACGTAATGCGAAACAAACATGATTGTGCGCATCTGCACGACACAGGGCATATTTCCTATGAGTATCAAAGTAATGTCTGGAAGAGTAATGGAGATGTGGCCCGGACAAGATTGAATGACCCAAAATTTCAAAGGGACACAACTTCATAATTAATTGACGTAACACAAAACGAACACGACTGTGCACATCTGCGGGACATCGGACATATTCCCTAGGAGTATCGAAGCAATGTGTGAAACAGTAACGGAGATATGGCCCGGACAAAAATGGATGACCAAAAATTTCAAAGGGCCATAACTCCAAAATTAATTGACGTAACACGGTAAGAACATGATTGTGCACATCTGCAAGACACTGGGCTAATTCCCTATGAGTATCGAAGCAATGTATAAAATAGTAACTGAGATATGGCCCGGACAAGAATTGTGGACGGACGGACGGACGGCCGGATGGACAAAGTAATCGCAATATGTCCCCCCTCTAGTTAGAGGAGGGACATAATGATCAAATTATTAGGATGGACTGGTCAAATTGAAAATGACAGTATGGCACTGCATAATGTTCATAGCCGATTTATAGGCATTTATTTTGTTACCTTCTTCCAGGTCAACCTCGATTTCATCCGGGGTCTTCCCCCTTTGCTCTGTTAGCTGCCCAGTTTCCATTGCCAACAACAGTTTAAAGACTTTTGCTACCTGGATTGTTTCTTCTGGTAGGCGATAACACTCGCGGTGGATGCGGATATCATGCCCCATAAAGTTTGCTAAGATATCCAACTCGTGCTCCTTTAAGTTCAGAATTTGCGACAGAGTCCCGATTTGCTTCCTAAGTTTTGTTGACCTCAGGAGTTCAGGATATTGTGCTCCACATCCCTCACTGGCATCTCTCAGGCAGTCACATCCTCTGATATGTCCAAGAGAACCATAATATGGTCTTGCGAAAACAAATATGTTTTTCGGACACGCACCAGCTTTCTGTCGTTTGGCAAGCAGCAAATCCACCCACCTCTTCATTGTATTGGTAAGAATGACTGGTACAGTTCTACCTCTCTTTCCAATGATTTCAATCCTCTTCAGACTCTGACATAATTTCTGTTCAAGTGGGGAGAGACTTTCCATTACATCCTCTTGCCTTGTGGTGTGTTTTCCTTTAAAGTCGTCCAGGGTCATTTTCGAGGCCTCCCCTTGTCGGCGTCGGTTGAACAGTATGATTTCCCCTAAAGCTGCTTCATTTAGGGCACTCCAAGCCTCAATACTGTCTTCGCTCTGGAGCGTTTTAAATGCCTCTTCGCCAACAGATTTAAAATGGCTTGTCAAGAGCTTTACGTCATTCGTAAGGGGAACAAGTTTTATTTTGTTCCTCTTGTTTTCTCCCAAGGTACGTAGGGCATGTGTTGAAACCTCCTCAGTCCACTTCAGTTCGGAAAGTTCAATGAAAGCACTTGCTTCAGCTTTGGCACTTTGGTCCCCTTTCTCCAAAGCCTCGCCCTTCAGGATACCAGCATATTTTCTTAGAGAATGTCCGAACTTTAAGGCTAAAGAAGGTATTGCGTACAGGTGAGTTTCTTCACTAAACCCAGCCACAGCCCTTGCAGAGTTGACAACTGACTGGAACATCTGTGGATTGATGAACTCTGCCAATGCTGCGCTGGTTGGACCTACTGTTTTTCGCAAATGAAGAAGAAGACGTCCCAATTCTCTCAGCATGTTGCGTATATAGCTGTACTGTTCCTTGTCATGACCATGTCTTCGGTACAGTTTTTCTCCGAGCTGCAAAATAAGCCGGTCACCTCTGCAGCATATTGAGATTTCATCGACTTTCATGGTTACGAGGACACTGTTCAAGCCCACACTGCTTCCTTTAGGTGCTGGGAGAAGCAAACGGCCCGCTTGTGCTACTCGAGTACCTTTTTTCTTCACATCTTTCCTTTCCACTAAGGCCAATGGACATCTTCGTACGTGTTTCCAAAGATCCCAATAAACATAATAGCCAAGACAATATTGACATGGTACATAATTGTCCCAGCTGGCTGCATTTTCAGTTGGTCGGTATGCAACAATCAAACGGCCAAGTTGGTTTCGGACTACTTCAACATTGTGAAGATGGTTCCCTAGATTATGTATTTTGCACATCATGTTTGCTTTCTTGCTTGGATCTTTCTCTGCCATGTATAGGGCGACTTCGGTTTCATTTTTGTGCATTGTGACCAAATGTCGCGGTAACTTGGTCTGTGGCGCATAACAGAACATACAAAAATGTTCTTATCGTAGCTGCGACCATCTTTGTTGTCAGTCGCAATGACTTCAATGGTTTCCGAACTACATGCAGTTGAAGAACTAACTGTGGTATCTTGATGTTCTTTTAAATTGGCAGTCTGAATGCTTTGTTGAGCTGTACTGTCAATACCGTCACTTGATGTGTTCTGCTGACTTATCGATATACAGCTCTTATTTACTGTATGTCGAGGTGGTGACAACAAAGGGTATTCCACAGAGACATCTGAATCTTCACTAGCATGACTATCAGGTATATATTCATCAGTAGAATTTTCATACACCTCAGTGTCAGACAAAACATCTTCCCACTGCAATGGCTGAGATGAGTCATCGTCTGAAATCAGAAGAAAAGAAATCTGATATTAAGTAAAGTCACCACATGTCTGACCGAAATTTCTGTGTGAAAATATAGCAAAATAATGTGAAATAAAATCAAACAGACTTGTAGACTTTACTGATCCGTCTATTTTTGTGAGTAAATCGTTCGTAACAAAATGTATGGCTACTTATAGTGTATAAATGTCACCGAAGATGTGCGAGCGCCTACATGTACCATTGACAACAGAAAAGATAAAACTAAGTTTTGACGAAAATTGAAGAACTGTTGCAGAACCTGGCAGTGAAAATACATTCTATAATCAGTGAGGTATAACCCACTCTCTAAAACGAAGGTAAAAGGGTATATTTTGTTCAATAACTTTGTATTGAACCATCATAACAAAAAACAATTTTTGCGCGCCTACAAAATAAAACATGAGACTGCACCAAGACGGTGCATTACCATGGCCACTTGATGCTGTAACGTATGATGCTCTCCAACGCCCCGCAGCCCTATCATGCCTATGAGCTGAGAAGTAACAATGATAAATCTTATCATTTCATCACTTTAATAAGAAAATAAGTAATATAAACAAGACACATCAATCTGATGCGAAAACAATCGTACCTGCAGGTCTGTCATGGTCACCACTCTTTGTTGTGGAAGGGCCAGACTCGCTGTGCTTGGATGGTGGGTCAGATGTATATGACGGGCTGTCATGTTCACCGCTATTTGTGGAAGGGCCACACTCGATGTGCTTGGAGGGTGGGTCAGACGTATACGTCGGGCTGTCATGGTCACTGCTCTTTGTGGAAGGGCCAGACTCTATGTGCTTGGATGGTGGGTCAGACGTATATGACGGCTGTCATGTTCACCGCTCTTTGTGGAAGGGCCAGACTCGATGTGCTTGGATGGTGGGTCAGACGTATATGACGGGCTGTCATGTTCACCGCTCTTTGTGGAAGGGCCAGACTCGATGTGCTTGGATGGTGGGCCAGACGTATATGCCAGGCTGTCATGTTCACTGCTCTTTGTGGAAGGGCCAGACTCGATGTGCTTGGAATGTGGGCCAGACGTATATGCCGGGCTGTCATGGTCACCACTCTTTGTGGAAGGGTCAGGCTCGATGTGCTTGGATGGGGGGTCAGACGTATACGACGGGCTGTGGTGTTCACCACTCTTTGTGGAAGGGCCAGACTCGATGTGCTTGGATGGTGGGTCAGACGTATATGACTGGCTGTCATGTTCACCGCTCTTTGTGGAATGGCCAGACTCGATGTGCTTGGATGGTGGGTCAGACGTATATGCCGGGCTGTCATGGTCACCACTCTTTGTGGAAGGGCCAGACTCAATGTGCTTGGATGGTGGGTCAGACGTATATGACTGGCTGTCATGTTCACCGCTGTTTGTGGAAGGGCCAGACTCGATGTGCTTGGATGGTGGGTCAGACGTATATGCCGGGCTGTCATGGTCACCGCTCTTTGTGGAAGGGTCAGATTCGATGTGCTTGGATGGTGGTTCAGACGTATATGACGGGCTGTCATGGTCACTGCTCTTTCTGTAAGGGCCAGACTCTATGTGCTTGGATGGTGGGTCAGACGTATATGACGGGCTGTCATGTTCAACGCTCTTTGTGGAAGGGCCAGACTCGATGTGCTTGGATGGTGGGGCAGACGTATATGCCGGGCTGTCATGGTCATTGCTCTTTGTGGAAGGGCCAGACTCTATGTGCTTGGATGGTGGGTCAGACGTATATGACGGCTGTCATGTTCACCACTCTTTGTGGAAGGGCCAGACTCGATGTGCTTGGATGGTGGGTCAGACGTATATGACGGGCTGTCATGTTCACCGCTCTTTATGGAAGGGGCCAGACTCGATGTGTTTGGATGGTGGGTCAGACGTATATGCCGGGCTGTCATGGTCACCACTCTTTGTGGAAGGGTCAGACTCGATGTGCTTGGATGGTGGGTCAGAGGTATATGACGGGCTGTCATATTCACCGCTCTTTGTGGAAGGGCCAGACTCGCTGTGCTTGGATGGTGGGTCAGACGTATATGCCAGGCTGTCATGTTCACTGCTCTTTGTGGAAGGGCCAGACTCGATGTGCTTGGAATGTGGGTTAGACGTATATGCCGGGCTGTCATGGTCACCACTCTTTGTGGAAGGGTCAGGCTCGATGTGCTTGGATGGTGGGTCAGACGTTTATGACGGGCTGTGATGTTCACCACTCTTTGTGGAAGGGCCAGACTCGATGTGCTTGGATGGTGGGTCAGACGTATATGACTGGCTGTCATGTTCACCGCTCTTTGTGGAAGGGCCAGACTCGATGTGCTTGGATAGTGGGTCAGACGTATATGCCGGGCTGTCATGGTCACCACTCTTTGTGGAAGGGCCAGACTCAATGTGCTTGGATGGTGGGTCAGACGTTTATGACAGGCTGTCATGTTCATCGCACTTTGTGGAAGGGCCAGATTCGATGTGCTTGGATGGTGGGTCAGACGTATATGCCGGGTTGTCATGGTCACCGCCCTTTGTGGAAGGGTCAGACCCGATGTGCTTGGATGGTGGGTCAGACGTATATGACGGGCTGTCATGGTCACCACTCTTTGTGGAAAGGGCAGACTCGATGTGCTTGGATGGTGGGTCAGACGTATATGACTGGCTGTCATGTTCACCGCTCTTTGTGGAAGGGCCAGATTCGATGTGCTTGGATGGTGGGTCAGACGTATATGCCGGTCTGTCATGATCACCACTCTTTGTGGAAGGGCCAGACTCGATGTGCTTGAATGGTGGGTAAGACGTATATGACTGGCTGTCATGGTCACCGCTCCTTGTGGAAGGATCAGACTCGATGTGCTTGGATGGTGGGTCAGACGTATATGACTGGCTGTGATGTTCACCGCTCTTTGTGGAAGGGTCAGACTCGATGTGCATGGATGGTGGGTCAGACGTGTATGACTGGCTGTCATGTTCACCGCTCTTTGTGGAAGGGCCAGATGCGATGTGCTTGGATGGTGGGTCAGACGTATATGCCAGGCTGTCATGTTCACTGCTCTTTGTGGAAGGGCCTGACTCGATGTGCTTGGAATGTGGGTCAGACGTATATGCCGGCCTGTCATTGTCACCACTCTTTGTGGAAGGGCCTGACTCGATGTGCTTGGATGGTGGGCAGTCGTGTATGACTGGCTGTCATGGTCACCGCTCTTTGTGGAAGGGTCAGACTCGATGTGCTTGGATGGTGGGTCAGACGTATATGCCGGGCTGTCATGGTCACCGTTCTTTGTGGAAGGGTCAGATTCGATGTGCATGGATGGTGGGTCAGACGTGTATGACTGGCTGTCATGTTCACCGCTCTTTGTGGAAGGGCCAGATTCGATGTGCTTGGATGGTGGGTCAGACGTATATGCCGGGCTGTCATGGTCACCGGTCTTTGTGGAAGGGTCAGACTCGATGTGCTTGGATGGTGGGTCAGACGTATATGCCAGGCTGTCATGTTCACCGCTCTTTGTGGAAGGGCCAGACTCGATGTGCTTGGATGGTGGGTCAGACGTATATGCCGGGCTGTCGTGGTCACCACTCTTTGTGGAAGGGCCACACTCGATGTGCTTGCATGGTGGGTCAGACGTATATGCCGGGCTGTCATGGTCACTGCTCTTTGTGGAAGGGCCAGACTATGTGTGCTTGGATGGTGGGCCAGACGTATATGACGGGCTGTCATTTTCACCGCTCTTTGTGGAAGGGTCAGACTCGATGTGCTTGGATGATGGGTCAGACGTATGTGACGGGCTGTCATGTTCACCGCTCTTTGTGGAAGGGCCAGACTCGATGTGCTTGGATGGTGGGTCAGACGTATTTGCCAGGCTGTCACGTTCACTGCTCTTTGTGGAAGGGCCACACTCGATGTGCTTGGAATGTGGGTCAGTCGTATATGGCGGGCTGTCATGGTCACCACTCTTTGTGGAAGGGTCAGGCTCGATGTGCTTGGATGGTGGGTCAGACGTATATGACGGGCTGTGATGTTCACCACTCTTTGTGGAAGGGCCAGACTCGATGTGCTTGGATGGTGGGTCAGACGTATATGACGGGCTGTGATGTTCACCACTCTTTGTGGAAGGGCCTGACTCGATGTGCTTGGATGGTGGGTCAGACGTATATGCCGGTCTGTCATGGTCACCACTCTTTGTGGAAGGGTCAGACTCGATGTGCTTGGATGGTGGGTCAGACGTATATGACGGGCTGTCATGTTCACCGCTCTTTGTGGAAGGGCCAGACTCGATGTGCTTGGATGGTGGGTCAGACGTATATGCCAGGCTGTCATGTTCACTGCTCTTTGTGGAAGGGCCAGACTCGATGTGCTTGGAATGTGGGTCAGACTTATATGCCTGGCTGTCATGGTCACCACTCTTTGTGGAAGGGTCAGGCTCGATGTGCTTGGATGGTGGGTCAGACGTATATGGCGGGCTGTGATGTTCACCACTCTTTGTGGAAGGGCCAGACTCGATGTGCTTGGATGGTGGGTCAGACGTATATGACTGGCTGTCATATTCACCGCTCTTTGTGGAAGGGCCAGACTCGATGTGCTTGGATGGTGGGTCAGACGTATATGACTGGCTGTCATGTTTACCGCTCTTTGTGGAAGGGCCAGATTCGATGTGCTTGGATGGTGGGTCAGACGTATATGCCGGGCTGTCATGGTCACCGCTCTTTGTGGAAGGGCCAGACTCGATGTGCTTGGATGGTGGGTCAGACGTATATGATAGGAAGTGTCCCGGCACGAAACGGTGAAATTTTTGAAAAAAGTCACCGAGACCCATTTAGACCCATATAGTCCCATACTGGGGTATAGGACCGATGCTTGTCCCACTGACAGACCTACTTCTATACATTTGCGGTATGGTTGTTTGGATTTGTTTTCTTAGTCTCGTCAAGACAAACATGATCGGAAGTGTCCCGGCACGAAACGGTGAAATTTTTGAAAAAAGTCACCGAGACCCATATAGACCCATATAGGCCTATACTGCATGGCTATGGGATCTAGGTGAATCCCTAATGGTCCTATGGTGTCGTATGAGGTCTTATTTTGAAGCTCTCGTGGAGGAGCATCCGACTGGACTAATGGTTCGTCCGTGTTCAATAGTCTGCGCATGCGCAATCTGGCCCGTATTATAGAAAGCAGGAATTTTGGGGGGTATGTTACACTCAATATATTAGTGAGTACTAGTTAATAATTAACACCAGTGGTATTGTTTGCTGAACTCCAATGCTCGCTTGTATATTTGCCGCCTTTTCTACTCAAACTTGTATATATAGCTGACTGTATACTCCAATTGTTTATATATATTCCTGATGATGGCATAAGCAAAGCCGAAATATAGAATATTTTATCACAATGACTTCCATTTTCGGAGTTACTTTCATCCTGGTTTATGTGAAATTGATCTGTGGGAATAATGGATTTTGAGTGTCTTATCCTGTCTATAAGCGCAGCATCACCGAACAATATTGAGAAAATATATTTGAGAGAGAATATCACACAGGGACAATTAAATTTTTGCATTTTCTCAGTTGGAACGCATTGTATATGAAGCGTGCCACTATTGTAGCAACATCATTCGGGGGATCGAGCATGAGATTGGCAAGTTCATCCAGCGTGAGCGGCTCACGTTTCTTAAACTTGCGCCGGAAAGCCGTTGTCAGCGGCTTCTTGATAGCCTTATCTAAACACACCTGTGATTGGTTGTTTCGGCCTCGTAGCGAAAAATTGACCACTTAACAGTCCCGTGATATATGAATCACTGGCTACATTCTTTTCAGCCTCGATTTAGAGTTTATTACATCGGGAATCGCCAAATAACGTCATGTCATGTGCCAATTGTGTGGGGGAACTCCAAAAATGGCGGCTGCGGCCGTCGTGTGTTGTGTTTTTGTTTTCAACTGACTAGACAACATACAAGTTCAAGAAAGGTTTCCATCATCAGATTTTATAAATACGAATCACCAAAGCATCAATGATTGTAAAAATATATAGATAGCTTCATGAAATGCAACTAATGAAAGGGGTTTTCCAAGCATGGCGTCATCATCCCGCGTGGGCGATGTAACTTCGTAAGTTGTGCGTCGTTTTTTTTTCTCCCGACTTGAAAAAAAACAACAAACAATTCAAGAATGGTTTCCATCATAAGTTTTGTATTTATATGAATCCCCAAAGCTTAAGGATTGTAACTTGGCCCATGGGCATATATAGAAAGGTAGTTCAGAAGATAAATGCTATCGCTTGATTGAGGGTTGGGCCAGATACCATCCATCGCAAGTGAAGTTTTCTTTGCATAATCTAGATTTTATTGCACTGTACTTCCATTTGTAAATTAGTATTCATAACTGCTAGACGAAGAAAACTCGGCAAAATTATGAAGTCAAATGTCACCTCCTACGTCCGGCATTGGTTGTTGTTGTTGTTCGCTGTTGAAAGGGAATAGTGGCCATGCAGTGGGCTGTTCACACGGATAAAACATTAAAGATATATCCCAGTTAGGATACATGATTATATCCAAAGTAGGAATAAATATCCCAGTTGGGATATTATATCCAAGTTTGTCCTTGAGTTCAACCTGTACACTCTACACTACAGGAGTTGTTACGGCTCTCAATCGTCCGATTGTATAGAGAGTCGTATTTTACGTCTAATCTGGTATATACATTTATACCCAGATCTGGGTATAATACCGGACCTGGTAAAGCTACATCATGATATGAGCGGCTGAGATACATTATTCGGGCTTCGGCTAGTTGGAATATGCCCCGATCTGTCGATTGACTTAAACATGAGAACCGTCAGTTTTGTACAGTTTTCGAGAAGTTTGATGTCGAAAACTAGGATCGCCTTTATCAACATCTATATGCACTTTGCATCGCTGTTTTTGTCCAAAAAATATTATGCTTACGAACTGAAAAGGTTGCGTACTAGTTACGTGTGGGTATCTCTGTCCATCTTCTCTGTCAGCAAATACCACAAGACATTTTATTTGACACTTTACCGTCAAAGAATCAACGACACATTTTCGACAAGCACTGGTGCCGTTGGGGTACTATAAATTACCACATTTCACAGAAGAGTTACATATATCTGAATTGAATTGAATCGATTTCAGTTTTTTTTTTCTCTAGCAATTTAAGTTCACTTGTATTGTCGAAAAAGCTTCATGCAAGTTAGGGAATTGTCAGTTAACATTTTAAGATCAATAGATCCACAGTCAGCCTGAACATACAGGGTCTACATGTAAAAGATATACAGATTTATCTTCCCTATGAAAAAGAGGGCGTGTCCACTACAGCGCCGGGTAACCGGACTATTTTCTATTCGTTTTTTACAGAGACGCCGTGTGCCATCAATGGTTTTTTGTCGCCGTAAAAAACGATTAGCTGGGGATCTTTAGTTTATAATTCAATGGTTTTTTTCTTTGTTTTTTTTTTTAAACACGAACGATTCCGAGCTACACCTATCGTTTTTGGGATCGTTTTTTCTCAATCGTTTAAACGAAGAAAACACGAACGCTAAATGGGTACGGTCCCTTACTGCAAGTAATTTTAATTAAAAAAATGTGCAAAAAAAATCCTCAAGTCTTTTTTCAATATTTCAACTTAGTTCCACATTTGTACGATGTCATAGCACTAAAATATATAGGAAGGGGAAAATGTCCTCAGGGTGAAATGTCCCCAGGGGGAAAATGTCCTCAGGGGGAAATGTCCAGGGGGAAATGTCCTCAGGGGGAAATGTCCGGAGGGGGAAATGTCCGCGCACCATACATAGTATGCCTATTCATGCGATTGTTTAATATCTGCAAGTGCAAGTTTCGAGTTCATTTGTATTTTCTGAACAACGAAAACCTTATCAGGGAGCCACGCGTCGACTGATTTGGTCAGAGTTTAATTTTTCAGGATTTCACTGATGTCTTTACCCCGCCTATAGCATAATTGCGGCTGGTTCGTAAAGTTTTCGGCTTGTTGTCGTCCATTCATCTATACCAGCCTTCTGTGAGCTTCTGTCATGGCTCGGCTATATCAAAGCGATGAATGCCGTGTAGAGAGATATACAAAATTTACGCCCTTAGGAGTCCTGCTGCAATTTATTCAATACCAATAATCCTCTCTATTGTTTCGTGGTCAGTAATTCAGACATACTGGTTCTCAGTCCTGATATTTTGGTTTGACAATTTGCTCCTCGTCAACACTAATGAAGTCGGTTTCAATGTTCAACATGTGGAGGCATGAATGTTAAACTGAAAACAACCATGAATGTCAATAAATGTGTAATAAAATGTACAACATGGTACACACAATTCTTAGAGTGCTGCCAATCAAATGTCCACACCAATTTTGTGCTGTAGGTCTATTAGCCTCACGATCGCGTAGGTATACGGTCCAACAGCGCGAGTAAGATTTTGAGCTGTATACGGTTCAAAAGTGCGACTCTAATATTGAGCCGTACATACGGATCAATAGCGCGACTCGGATATTGAACCGTATACGGATCCGTATCAAAGTCGCACTACTGAGCCGTATATACGGTTCAATATCCACTGCCTCTCTAATTTGTTAGAGCACCGTATACGGTTCAATAGCGCGACTCGGCGGATATTGAACCGTATGCGGATCCGTATACAAGTCGCGCTATTGAACCGTATACGGTTCAATATCCACTGCCTTTAAATTATACCAAAGGTTTCTCCTGAGAGAAGTATATTGTAGACATTTTAACAAAAAGTGTTTATTATTAAAAGTGTGTATTATGTTGCGACGAATTGCTTGTCGGAACCAGTAATTAAGGTGTGATCGGGACTGTGTTTCAGGGTGAGGGCCACGTAAGCAAATATAAGGAGGCCCAAAGCAGTTAGCAAAAGCGAAATTCTGATGTACAAGAACAAGTTACCTAAATTCAGAGGCAACTTTTGTTTCACATTATGTTATACAAATCACTCCTTGGTGGGTCACCAGTCTTTAAAAAGTATCCAAGAAGGTCAAAAATAATAAAAACAAATATCAGTACAATTAGACAAGAGAAATAAAGTTTTCTCAATCTAGCAGTCGCCATTGTGATCAGGACTTATAAACGCAGATTTACTCACGTCACAAAGTGAGAGGTAACCATGGTAGCTATAGCCTTTTGCAGAACAAGGTTACTACAGAACTTCCTTGTCATTGTCGTTGTTGTTTTCCGTCTACCACTTTATCGAACGACAACGTTGAAGTATCAACAACTGAGTAATAAACTATTCCTCAAGGAAGATTGTTGTTGTTGTTGTCTTCTGGCATTTTCTTCTGATTTGCAGGAACATGGGGACAAACAAAATATCTGACTAGGTATGGTACGCCTATTGTTTCGTTTTCGGTTTATGTCCATCAAACAAGTGTTTCAAAGTAAAGCAGAAAATTCAACTTACGTTCCGTACAATATTGCCCGCAGTCGAATCGTGTATTGTTCTTTCTTCAGTCTGGTTTTATCTCTCTTCGTTCGTTGTCACGTGAATAACTAATTCATGCGCACACGAGGACCTGTGTGTATTGAGCAGACTTTTTCTCACGGAGCGGGAAACACACGCATACACCTCGCGCTTGAATTTTGCTGCCTAAATGTGGACGTATACCGTATTTACCTCATTTCACTAGAGAGTTCCAAAAACAGGCTTGGCTGCACGTTTCAGGCCTTAGGGTGCAGTCCACAGGAGACCCCTCGTTGCTGGAAATAGACCCTTGGTATAGCCCTTCCGTCTTTCTGAGATGCCAAACCATCCAGAAACCAATATAAAAGTATATATTTTCTTCATGGGAATGCTCATACCATTAATTCAGCATACAAGCCAGTTATTCAAATTCAACCCGGGATAAATTTTCTTCCCTCGGAACGTACTCCATATTTTCTGGGAAATGTATTAAAATGACCCAAAATACGCCATATTTCGTTCATTTCCTGGAAAAATCTTGATAATCGATTTCAATAAGATTTCGTCTCAGTGTTCCCCGTCTCGAGGCGAGATAAAAAAGCTATTCAAAATATAGGGTCGACCAGGCCGTGTTTTGTCACATATTCCATATGTAACATAACCCTATTTTTAAACACCTGAAAAACGTACGAAACTGAGGCTGACGAAGGTTGACTTTGCGGCCCGACTCGCCATATAGCTCAACCGAGCCACCCATCCGCATATGTCATTTTGAAGGAATGGTAGTACCCAGAAGCTTGGTACTATAAATGCTGGTTATCAAAAAGGGAAGAATAATTATCATGTGGTCAGATCCGGACGCTCTGCTGTATTAAAATTTTTGAGGGGGACCAATAATCCGAAACTATGGACTACTCCCTTAAGTCAAACGGGGACGTCCCCGTTTGGAGGGGGGGTCCCCATTTGAAAGGTGTGTATTCATGTCAATGTCCCCATTTGACACCTTTCACAAACGCACACGCACACATATATAAACACACACACATAAATACTAAAGGTGACAAAATATGTTCCGTACCAATTTTTTTTACACATCTAAATTATATAAGGTTGGATATAAGTTTACATTCACAGAGTGAATATACAGTAAAAAGATATATATATATATAGAGAGAGATATTTATTTAAACATATATATAACATATATACAATGTTTCTTTTCCCCCGGAGATGATCCCGTATGATTATACTGAGGTTTGAGATGTAGAATTATTTAGCTAATAAGAATATTTTGATATTGCGCTTAAATAGCGATTCTGAATCGATACATTTTAATGCACTGGGAATAGAATTCCATAATTTAGGACCTTTAGCTTTGATTGTGTGTAGTGTTGCTTGATTCGTAAAATATGGCCTGTATAGATTCAAGTTTACATGTCTAGTAGGGTAACTACGAACTATGGATAACATTGTGAAGCATGATAAAGAGTGATTAGGCAAACGGAAAGGCGAATGTGAGATAGTCATTGAGTTTTGTCTGGGACGAGTTAGAGGGATCTGAAACGCGGCTCCTCTCTTTGAACTAGGTGTTGTCTCGCTAATTGATATATTAATGAGTGATTAGTGATTGGGTAATTAGTACGCCTCGTCACTGATTGGCTTTTGTGCGCAAAAGACCGTCACGTGTGCTTCGCTGCGAGTCCCGCCCTGTTTCGCTGGTCAATGCTGGGCGAATACACATGCTTGTCAACAAGGCTCCAATAACGTGAACGCCAGTCAACTCAATTTAGGCCAAGATTGGTGACCCAAAAAAATCCTTTACAGCTTAACGAGTGGCAAAAGGAATACATCATGCAAACGACAAGAAACAAAACTAGTGCACAGAGAGAAAAAATCTAAAAAACATATGACCCAAAAGAGTAGTTCATTCACAAAAACGTACAAGAATTGTGAGATTTGTTCAGAATTTGGCATTTTTACGATTTTCACGAGCAATTATTTACAAAATCGAAAATGGAAAATTAAAACATTTTGCGTACTATTTTGCGAGATAAATGAGAAGTTTGATCACAAAGAAGGGGAAAAATGAGTTTTTCCTTGCCGCTCCAGCCGCTCAGCTATCGGCAGCGCAGAGCGGTCGAAAGTTGTCATGAAAATATGCATCTTTTCGATGAAAATCCCTCAAAAGTTTCTTCTCTCAAAATAGTACCCGTCTCGATCAAATATGCTGATGCCAATTACTGCAGAAGAACGTCTATAAATCTGGTAAAATCTGGAATGAATTCGTGACGAAAACTAGGCGATGCAAAGGCTCACGCGCGTTGAGCGCGAGACCTGGCAGGCGAGACATACATTCAGCGTGAGCTCGCGACGGCGCCTTTGATGTCGGGGCACGTTTCATATCCCTTTAATATTCGTCCCAGGTTTTGTGAACGGTAGAATATTTGTTTGAGAGAAAAGCGGTTCGGTGTGAGAGAGCCTGTCACTACAAGTTATAATACGAATGATTCGTTTTTGCAGGAGAACAATAGGTGATAGATGAGAAGAATATGTGTTAGCCCAGATTAGATTACAATATGATGGATAGGAATAAAAGAGTGAATGATACAGATTTAATAAGGTTTGTTTGTTTATACAATGCTTTATGTTATTCAAAACACCGATATTGCGTGACAGTTTTGATGAGAGGTTGTCTATGTGATTCTTCCAGTTGAGTTTATCATTCAGATACACGCCGAGAAATTTATAGCTGTGGACAAGTTCAACATTTTGGCCATCTATAAGTAAGTTTGGTATATTTTTGGCAGTTCTTGTTGGATTTACACGTACAGGATCGATGCCGGCGAAACAGAGTACAATTTTACCCTAAGGTTTAGCAGCTGTGATATTAATTCCTAAATGAACAACTGTTGATTGATAACGTACATCATTATCTTGCAGTTATGCAACCAGCCAGAGATTGCAGTAAGATAAAACAAGAGAGAGATTCTGTCTCAGATGGGGTATACAAATTGGTGAATGGTGGTGACACAGTCCAGGCGTGGTGTGACATGACAACCGAGGGCCAAGGGTGGATTGTCTTTCAAAGGTACTAGCATATTACACGCCCCACCTCCTACTGTCTGTATTCCGTGGAATTTGTGCAGGTATATGGTTGGCCATCCCTGCCAGAATTCGTCATTTAGAGGCTGCCTGTAAATAATATATACCATGGTATAGAATGCCAAGCCTGCCATAATTCGTATTTAGAGGATGCCTGTAATTATTTTGTACCATGGTATAAAATGCCGAGCCTGCCACAATTCCTATTAAGAGGATGCCTGTAAATCGCCAAGCCTGCCACAATTCGTATTTAGAGGATACCTGTAAATAATATATACCATGGTATAAAATGCCGAGCCTGCCATAATTCCTATTTAGAGGATGCCTGTAAATCGCCAAGCCTGCCACAATTCGTATTTAGAGGATACCTGTAAATAATATATACCATGGTATAAAATGCCGTGCCTGCCATAATTCCTATTTAGAGGATGCCTGTAAATCGCCAAGCCTGCCACAATTCGTATTTAGAGGATGCCTGTAAATAATATACCATGGTATAAAATGCCGAGCCTGCCATAATTCCTATTTAGAGGATGCCTGTAAATCGCCAAGCCTGCCACAATTCGTATTCAGAGGATACCTGTAAATAATATATACCATGGTATAAAATGCCGAGCCTGCCATAATTCCTATTTAGAGGATGCCTGTAAATCGCCAAGCCTGCCACAATTCGTATTTAGAGGATACCTGTAAATAATATATACCATGGTATAAAATGCCGAGCCTGCCATAAGTCCTATTTAGAAGATGTCTGTAAATCGCCAAGCCTGTCACAATTCGTATTTAGAGGATACCTGTAAATAATATATACCATGGTATAAAATGCCGAGCCTGCCATAATTCCTATTTAGAGGATGTCTGTAAATCGCCAAGCCTGCCACAATTCGTATTTAGAGGATACCTGTAAATAATATATACCATGGTATAAAATCGCCAAGCCTGCCATAATTAGCCGTTTTAGCCGTAAGTCGTAAATTTTCGCCTTCTTATTACTTCCACCAATGATATGCGCTTTTACAAATTTGGAGCCGGGCTCTACACAATCTCCAAACAAGGTCATCTTCTCTTCTGCCTGTCGATCGACCCTGCCCTCAGTCAATTTACATATAGCCATGTACCAAAACATCATTTCACAAAACCTGAATTTTACCAGCCAAGAACAGTCCACATATTAAATACGAGGATATATAATTTTGCAGATGTGAATGTGCGGGACCATTTAATTCCGACAAGGCAAGCATCGCTGATTTGTTTTCAAACAAACGACCGTTAGCCTTCATCATGGAGCCTACAAAAGAAGGGGGAGGGGGGAATAACATCTTATCAGTCTCATCTACCACCGCCTGTGTTTAATCAGCTTAGAACCCTGCTCAAAGAAATATCAAAGCAAGCAGGCTAGATAATGAGGTCTTAATCTGTTGACACTGTGTGTTCAGGTCTGGCCACGGACAGCAATCAATGCACTTGATGTCTGCAACATTGGTTACAGTAATCTGCACAGGGATAAACTACAACCAACCGTAAACCCACCAATCTGTAAATAATGGCTCTAGTTGGAAATCATGGTAGCCAGGAAATCAGGCTTGGAAAATGATGCCTTTTGGTGCAAAAAGCATTGAAATCCGTCCACTACATCCAGATATACGGACGAATGAACATATATATTCAAGCAGAGTGAATTGTTCTCGTAAAATAAAATATTTTCCTGAGACTTCCGGATAATATGAATGGACACTTTGGTGAGATGGCTGCTTTACATATTTCGACATTCGATTAGCGTGCTCACACGAGCGAAAATCGCCTTTTTAACACATTTACATTATCATGATTTAACCCCCTAAAACATGCTCATACCACCGCGGAACATTGCGGAATTAGCCGGGAGTCCCTGAAAGCCTGGTCAGTCAGCCCACCATGCATGTATAAACGGTCATAAAATAATCAAGGGGCTTAGTTTTATCACTGTCGGCGGCCAAATTTTGACCATTGATGAAACGGAGTGATCTCTCAATCTATTTTGAGGTAGATCAAATGTTGTTGTTGTAAAGAGAAGAACAGTTATCTAAGTACAGATGTGCTGCACTTGATTAATTCTGGTTAATTCAAGTTGTTGCGATACCGAACAGTTCGGCTAATCTCGCACTTTTAATCTCCGACAAAGGCTACATGGCGTAGTGAAGACTCACTGTGCGGAGACTGTATAATTTACTGAGGGCAGGGTCGATCGACTGACAAGAGGGGAGATAGCCCTGTTTGGAGGTTGCGTAAAACCCGGCACCAAATTTGTAAAAGCGCATATCATTGGTGGAAATGATAAGAAGGCGTAAATTTACGACTTACGGCTAAATGAATTACAGGCATCCTCTAAATACGAATTGTGGCAGGCTTGGCGATTTAGAGGCATCCTCTAAATAGGAATTGTGGCAGGCTCGGCATTTTATACCATGGTACAAAATAATTACAGGCATCCTCTAAATACGAATTATGGCAGGCTTGGCATTTTATACCATGGTATATATTATTTACAGGCAGCCTCTAAATGACGAATTCTGGCAGGGATGGCCAACCATATGCAGGTCCGCCGGCATCGATCCTGTACGTGTAATTTATTCTGTGTCCTATAGAATAATGAGTACAGCCAGAGAGCTTACCGTGGTTACAGCTTAAGATTTGTCGGTATATGTGCTCCTCTATTAGTACTTCAAACTGATACCCCAGATTCCGTAGGCCCAATATGGGTCAGCCTCGACACCAAAACGTCCACCCGCCATCAGCGCAGTCAGAACTTTCCAACAAGTGTCGCCTCATGGCCAGGAGACCCCTCCCATCGTATTCTACTGCGTGAAAACAAGAGTCAGAGAAAACATTCTGGCCTTCATATGGAGCACGAGTACATTCTCTCAGAAAACCTCTCGTCGCAACAATATGCTTAGGGACCATTCAAAATTTATCCTGATGGGGGGGCCGGTGGAATTTGAGGGGGTCTGTAACTTCGAGCCTACGAAGGGGGGGGTCTATGTGTAACTAGACTGTGTGTACAGGGGGGGTCATCAGTAACTTGATAAATGATGATAATAAATGGACAGCTATTCAGCTAGAATTTCTTGAGCTTCTGTATGAATTTCATGTTTTCAGGTCGAGGAACCAGGCTGGACTTTAGATCAGGAAACACATGTATCAGAACACGGCTTTGTTTTTCCATGGAACCTACTAAAACAGTAGGCTCTATGGTTTATCATAAGCCTAAACAGCATACAGTACCAAAGATAGACCTATGTTCTGTTAGCATTAATCTCTGTACAAATCTCCTGTAGTGTAGTAGGACATGAGACCGGTAAATGGCTTTATAATCATATTTACTCTTAAGATGTATTAAAAGCTAGGCCCCTATTCATACCAGCTAGATTTGAGTTACTACGCAGTGCATCTAGCAAATCCTTTATCTAAACACTACCAGGTGCATTGCGGCCTGGACCTTGTGGACATTGACTAGCTAAATGAATATAGCCTGCATTTTGAGACTGAAACAAACCATTCAATAATTTATGCTGCCCCAAAGTTGAAGAAATAAATTGTGGCGTACTACAAGACAAGTTGTACTGACGGTAGTTAATGTCATGATGAGGATAATATTATAAAATATAATAATTGTAATAGTTTTATAATAATAAAACACCGTCTATTTTTTGCAGGGTTTTTGTAGCGAAGCCGACATGATGAATGCATGAAATTAATCATGTCGGATTCGTCCGAATTTTTATAAAGTTGATCTCTGTGTCAGTATAACAAACACAACCTCATTGCTTCCCTGAGCAGTTGTATGTAGTATTGTCTGTCATCATGATGCAGTATGACATAATTTAATCTCAAACCAGTGAATGCGAATAAATACATCATACAGAATGTAATCTCCCAGCTTCTCGCAGTTTAATGTTGTACTGCAGAACTGTGTCCCGTTCCCTTTCACTTTTTCATATGTATAATACCATACCGCGAATCACTTTATCAACGAATAGCTCTTCATGTTATTAACGTTTTTTCAATCGATTCCACACTGCATCATTTAGTGCCCCTGGCTATGTTGGAATGGTGTACGGACATTTCCCCCATGGACGTTTCCCCAGTGGGCATTTGCCCCAGTGGACATTTCCCCCAGTGGACATTTCTTCCACCCTATGTTTTTAGGTTATTTTGAACATGGTTTTTAAATAATTTTGTAAATAACGCAATTTGTTTTTTCTGTATATAAAGATATAAGGATTTCCAGATGTTTTACGATAATTGAGTCACAAAGTGATAAGTTATTATACATATACACAGTATCTATCAGTATTATACAGTCAGCACATTTTAAAACAATATAAAAGATGTATACATGGTATAAAGCGTAACATTAACTGTTCGTAGGTCGGTGTCATGAAGCCATTTGATGAGAATAAAACCGAACTGAAGTGAAAACTGAGGTAAAAAATATAACAAAATAATATTGTTAAAAAATACATCTTTTATTTTACCACAATGTGATATGTTTTCTTAAAATGTTAAAATATATATATGTATATGATTTATATGTTATCGCTATGTGATCCATTTTATTGTTTAAAAATGTGCTATAAAATATATGATGTGCCAAATTATTTAAAGAGATCGTAAACCCTCAAGTAAAGTTTCCATCAAATGAAAGACCATTGCGAGCAGTATCGGAAAATATCTATTTTGATTTTTTTACGATTTTATTACACAGAGTAAACTGCAATTAAAGTATGGTATTCTATGTTGGTCTGTTGCAATCATATTTAGGTCCAGTGACCTTAATTCAGACCTTGTATGCACTTTCCAATGCTTGATTCAAGCTTAAGGTATGTATATTTTGAGTTTCAACACAGACTCACTGTTCCAATATGCATGTTCCAAAATCAGGGAAATTAAATGCAAGATTCAAATTGACTTGACACTCATGAGTCACCATCTCCCAGATTTTGGTGAAACATGCACATTGGAACAATGAGTCTGTGTTGAAACTCAAAGTATACACACCTTAAGCTTGAATCAAACACTGGAAAGTGCATACAAAGTTTGAAATATATGTATTAAGGCAGTGTGACGTCACTGGACCTAGATATGATTGCAACAGACCACCATAGAATACCATGCTTTAATTGCAGTTTACCCTGTGTCACAAAATCGTAAAAAATTAAAATAAATATTTTCCCACGCTGTTTGCAATGGTCTTTCATTTGATGGAAACCTTACTTGAGGATTTACGATCACTTTAAAAACTATGCTCAAAATAACCTAAAAGTATAGGGTGGGGGAAATGTCCATTGAAGGAAATGTCCACCGGGGGAAATGTCCATGGGGGGGATGGCCGCTGGAGGAAATGTCCACTGGGGGAAATGACCTGGATTCGTTGGAATTGGGCGTGTGTTTGTGGCGAGATGGGGGGGGGTATCAGGTGAGGGAGGGGGGTCACTGGTAACCTTCCAGCCAAAGGAGGGGGTCACACATAACTTAGGGTCAACAGTTGAATTTCCACCGCCCCCCCCCCCAGATAAATTTTGAACGGTCCCTTAGATTTAGTTTATGTTATTATTCCCTCATCATAATATACCAAGCCGTGGGAGCCACTATGGGTATGTTTACATTTCTTTTATGCTATTGTGCGTATATCAGACGCATTGTTGGCTGCCTTGTTCAAACTTTTCCATTTGGTGTTGAATCTGTCTTCATATGTTTGTTATTAATTCAAGCACTGTAATATTAGGTACAAGTGTTTACAGAACTGACTTTAACGATCAGCACGTAGACACATATAGTATGTACGCACAGTTGCCTGGCCTGTGGGATATTGGATGGTCGATGTATACGTATAATTTGTATTTGTATATACGTAATATATGTATTTCAATAAATTATGAAAATTAATAAATATATATATATTTTTTAAATATTTTTTCTAAGTGTATTTCTCTTTCATCTTTGGCTCAATTAAAGTCGTTCCCTTTAATGTCAAGCCGAGTTACTACATTTTTTTATTATCTACCATACCCTGCCCTCTATCACATAGAATAAAAGAGCCTTTTCTATGTCATAGAGGACAGGGTATGGTAGATAATTAAAAACTGTAGCAACTCGCCTTGACATTACAGGGAATGACTTTAATTGAGCCAAAGATGAAAGAGAAATACACGTAGACAAAATATTTAAAAAAGAAAATCTATTTTAAAAAATATATATATATATATAAATTATTAATTTTCATAATTTTTTGAAAAAAAATTATACGTAGACATCGACCATCCAATATCCCACAGGCCAGTCAACTGTGTATGTACGGCATGTTACGGTATCCATCAGTGCATGGGTGAATACGTTCAGCCGATATGGTGATCGGTTATCTTGGTGACGAAAAACGTGACATTGCATGGTCACCCTATCCATGAGCCATTGAGTGTTGGGGCATTGCTGATGGGCCCAATCCAAGACATCCAATTGGTTCACTTGAGCCAGCACCGTCTCCAGTGACGCATGAGTAATCATAGTGAACGGCCAATCTGATTAAAACCAGATCTTCAAAAAACCGCTCTCCCCTCTGAGTTTTCGCTGATTGAGATCTGGGGCCATCACTCCCATTTCTCTGTTCCGAGGGCTGACCAATCTTATAGTTTCTCCTCCACCTTGGGATGTATGATTGAAACGTCAAGCTCAGACCACAGCTGATTTGGGGGAGATAGGTTGACTTCGAGATTTTATGCACAGAACATTGTCTCTTCTGATTGATCGATATTTCTAAATTTTATTTATGTTAATCGAACATCATCATCGTTCATAGAGAACAACATATTCATCTGATGAAACGAGCTAAAGGAGATGAGTTTTACTTTCCATATCGTACGCTTGTCACCCCCAATCCACAACATGAGACGGACCTCAACCGCAAGCTCATACCACAACTGCGGTGGGGGAGGCAGGTTGGCCTCGTGATTCATGCCTCGTAACATTTATTATGAAATGTCTCTTTTAATTGATAGATATATCTGAATTCTATTTATGTTAATCGAACATCATCATCGTTTCTATATATTGATCTGACGAAACAAGCTAAAATATCTGAGAAGAGGGTTTTATTTTTCTTATCGCAGGCCTGTCGTCCCCACGTCGCAACATGAGGTATGTTATACACGTGACCTAAACCTGTCTGGGTCTCCGAACACGGAAACACTAGTGTTAGACTCAGATTTAAACTCCGCGACCTGTCCGATGAGTAGCGTTATTATTAGGTCTGGTTTTAATCAGAGGATATCGGGACAGGAAATGTGCGTGTGCTCGCGTGTGGGTGTCTGTGTGTATGTGGGTGTGTGTGTGTGTGTTTGTGTTTGAGTCTGACCGGGCACCATGTCGAGCACGTGTACCCTCTCTCAGAAAACCTTCTCTCGTCGCGACAATATGCTCAGACACATTCAATGTAAACACAGCCAGGAGACATCAACAACACCAAGTATATTGCGTATTACACATTTAATTATACCCTTCATCACAACACACCCAATCTCGGGGTGCCACTATGGGTACGTTGCAATTCTCGTTTGCTCTTCTCCGTATATCAGACGCATTGTTGGCTGCTCCTGTCCAATCCTATTTGCATTTCATAATTATCCACAAAATGAAAATTACAATATCAAAGACCATGTTGTTTCACCTCCATCCAAGCACCGTATTATTACGTACCGTACATGTGTTAACGATCAGCATGTGGACAAATAAAGAATATGCAACATATTACGCAATCCATCAGTGCATGGGTGAATACATTCAGTCGAACGGGTGACCGATGAGTTAGCCACGAAAAACGTGACACTGGTCTCCCTATCCACCTGCCAGGGCGTTGTCCATTCTGAGGGATCCACGGTCTCCAGTTACTCCAGCATCGTCTCCAGTGAAATTGATGAAATACCCCGACGTTGGCATTGGAATAGAAATAATATATCTCTATATCCTTATGTCGTAGCAAACAGCCAAAAGCGAGATTTAACTTGAAGGCCGTGGTTTTCGTAACTTGTAAAGTAACGTTTCGTAACTTATTCCGCTCAACCCGGGGCTAGAGGTCGTATGAACCTATGTATTTCAAGATCCTCATGTGTTCATGTGAACACTCACAATCAAAGCGTGACTGAGATACACCATACTCTAGATAACGACTGTATAACGTACATCATTTGGCTTAAGAATACTGACCCGCGATACTGATTGATATTTTGGAACATCATGATGTCTTGCTGGCATCATTGAAAACTGTTGTCTGCTTATCAGCCTAGTTTTATGTATACTATGATTTATCCTTTCAATCATGCTAACGTTATTATATGAATTAGATCTTTAGATTATGGACGCGGAAATTCTTAGATGGACGGCGGCTGAATATTGAATGACGGACTAGACGCTTGTATATTATTGGTCGTTAAAGTTGGCATTCACGTAGTTGGAGAGCTGAGTCACGTCCTCCAACCAGAAATTGTAGATGTCTAGCATTCGCCGACATTGTTGACGGTGGAAACATCGCCGGGTCATGGACCAATGAAACTAGATTTCACTTACTGGATAGCCGCGGGGTATCCGGCCGCACGCCTGCGCGGGTTATCCGGACGCACGCAGGTGATATTACATCAAAATATTATATTGGTTCTACGTGTCATATTTTAAATATATTAAAAATATTGTTGAAAACGATTCACTCACTCACCCTGTACTATGTACCTGTACATGTAATCTGTCCATATACATATACTCTGCCAATGTACATATTCCTTGCCCATGTACAT
>JAVTVY010009419.1:0-47817 GCA_036873755.1 Hanleya hanleyi
ACCACACCAAGTAGTTTGCCTGGTCGTAGGTCTTTGTCTGGGATAGCACCACGCAAACCTGTGGCATCCACTGGAGGAACGGTACAGGATAGGAGGAACATGCCAAAACGAAAATACGTTTGACGGCCCAAGACTCCATCCGTGACGACCCCAGCCCGAACCGTGACGACCCAAGCCCAGTTTCTGCATGATAGTAATTTGAGTAGTATTCAGCACAATCAAGTGGTGCTATCTCATTACATGTTGGTACGCATTCGGAACAGGGTTTTTTTCTGAATGGTTCATTGAATTTTCCAGGAAATTTAGTTTTATGGATCTGTGTAACACCCTCTGCATGGGTCAAGAAAACGTCGTGCGTGCATGCATATGCAGTCTCCTCTGACTTCGATTGAAGCTTTTTTTCTGCACGAGTGAGGATTTAGAAAATAATGCAGTGTATCTTATAATGGACGAGGTGTATAATCCACCAGTGGTTAACGCATGTACCAGAAGGCCAGCAGGAGGTATATACATGTACAACTGAGGCCATGAAAATGTCCCAAACATTCGGAGGCAATTATTGCAACCGATAACTACTCTAATTTACTACATGAACCAGCCAGTGGCACTGTATAGGACATAGGTAATGCTTTGCAACAAATAACTGTCTTCTGGGATTTTGACCAAATTCAGTTATAATATTAACTGGGATAGACGATAGATACAATTAGTTTTGGTGTTCCTCCCATGACCATTCAGAGGGGGACACTTCTATCACCTCAATCTTGGCAATGATTGAACTTTTTATTACTGGATTTCTATCATTTAAGTGAGTATCACTATTCTGAATTAAAATTATAGGAATTGTTTGACATTCCCTAATATTGTGTGATGATCCAATGTGTCCAGGCCAGTTGTCTTGCTTATTGACCTGGATCTTCCTGGTCATATACTTGCGGCTTTGTTATTTAATGGTGTCTTTAATTGCTAACGTTGTGGGAGTTCCTTAGTTCCTTAGTCTATTGCATCCATATTGTATAGACTGCATTTCATAACACAAAGGCATTTTCTGGTGGGCGTAACTTCCTGTCTGATAAATCTAAGCAGAATTTATATCAGGCTGTAATGTACGGAAGCCTGTTAGTGCCAAGCAAAAAAAAGAAAAGTTATTTTAGTAATTCGTAATTGTTACTAAAATCACTTTTCGGTTTTTTTCATTTGCTTCTTTTTGCTTGGCACCTATAGGCTTCCGTAGTAAAGAGTCCCGTTGAGAATGATGATTTCCAGCCTTTCTGAGTCTGATATCTTCTTGTGTTAACATGTAAAATTGTTGGTGAATGGAACACTTTAATATGTCAGCTCTCAATAACTGTCATATTTACATTCTTAAGCTGTCAATATACCATAGCTCATTTTGGCATCTCTGATAGTCTGTCTGAATCAGGCTAATATAAATTAGGATCAGTACCACACCAAGGCCAAAGCCTCATCACAGATGAAGTGTAGACTGATATATATCATTAGGATGAGATAGGAATGGCATGGTGATTTTAATAATGAACAAATCTGCCTGTTAATGGTAATTGTATCTTTTAACCGTATTTGCAGGCATGTGTCTTATCAAAGCACACCACGACGCATCACCAGTGTTTCTCTCCCCCCCCCCCGTACATCCACACCCATGGCACAGGATTCATCATCTGTAACACCATCACTGAGACGATCACCAAGATTTGTGGTCCATCCTTCACCATCAGTTTCACCAGAAAAAAAAAGAAAAAATGCAGGCGGCCACCAGTAGGAAAGGCAATTATTCCTGTACGTCTACCGATTGGTTCCAACGCCAAAAGATCTTCGCTGAGTAAAAGCAAACAGACCGTTTTCAGCAAAGCTCATGAACTGTTGACCATATGTGGCGCTGAAGTCCTTGTCGTGTTAAAGGTAAGCAGAAAGAACTGTCGCGAAAACCTATTATGGAGGCTCAGAGTCAATGGTAGCTGAATTCGAAACAACCGGGGTCTCGAGAGGTCACCAGAAATGTGCGCTTCATCGGTTGTTTGATAAAGCCAGTAGCGACGAGTAGGATGGTCCTCTGATTGTCTGGTGCAGAGATTCCCCAGTACATGAAAAGCTGCATTCCTGTCCGTACTCCTTCACTTGGAGTTGAACCTCTGTCATCGACATCAACAGAAAGCCCACCCCCACTCGATAGCCATCCTCAAACCACACCAAGTAGTTTGCCTGGTCGTAGGTCTTTGTCTGGGATAGCACCACGCAAACCTGTGGCATCCACTGGAGGAACGGTACAGGATAGGAGGAACATGCCAAAACGAAAATACGTTTGACGGCCCAAGACTCCATCCGTGACGACCCCAGCCCGAACCGTGACGACCCAAGCCCAGTTTCTGCATGATAGTAATTTGAGTAGTATTCAGCACAATCAAGTGGTGCTATCTCATTACATGTTGGTACGCATTCGGAACAGGGGTTTTTTCTGAATGGTTCATTGAATTTTCCAGGAAATTTAGTTTTATGGATCTGTGTAACACCCTCTGCATGGGTCAAGAAAACGTCGTGCGTGCATGCATATGCAGTCTCCTCTGACTTCGATTGAAGCTTTTTTTCTGCACGAGTGAGGATTTAGAAAATAATGCAGTGTATCTTATAATGGACGAGGTGTATAATCCACCAGTGGTTAACGCATGTACCAGAAGGCCAGCAGGAGGTATATACATGTACAACTGAGGCCATGAAAATGTCCCAAACATTCGGAGGCAATTATTGCAACCGATAACTACTCTAATTTACTACATGAACCAGCCAGTGGCACTGTATAGGACATAGGTAATGCTTTGCAACAAATAACTGTCTTCTGGGATTTTGACCAAATTCAGTTATAATATTAACTGGGATAGACGATAGATACAATTAGTTTTGGTGTTCCTCCCATGACCATTCAGAGGGGGACACTTCTATCACCTCAATCTTGGCAATGATTGAACTTTTTATTACTGGATTTCTATCATTTAAGTGAGTATCACTATTCTGAATTAAAATTATAGGAATTGTTTGACATTCCGTAATATTGTGTGATGATCCAATGTGTCCAGGCCAGTTGTCTTGCTTATTGACCTGGATCTTCCTGGTCATATACTTGGGGCTTTGTTATTTAATGGTGTCTTTAATTGCTAACGTTGTGGGAGTTCCTTAGTCGATGGCATCCATATTGTATAGACTGCATTTCATAACACAAAGGCATTTTCTGGTGGGCGGAACTTCCTGTCTGATAAATCTAAGCAGAATTTATATCAGGCTGTAATGTACGGAAGCCTGTTAGTGCCAAGCAAAAAAAAAGAAAAGTTATTTTAGTAATTCGTAATTGTTACTAAAATAACTTTTCGGTTTTTTTGATTTGCTTCATTTTGCTTGGCACCAATAGGCTTCCGTAGTAAAGAGTCCCGTTGAGAATGATGATTTCCAGCCTTTCTGAGTCTGATATCTTCTTGTGTTAACATGTAAAATTGTTGGTGAATGGAACACTTTAATATGTCAGCTCTCAATAACTGTCATATTTACATTCTTAAGCTGTCAATATACCATAGCTCATTTTGGCATCTCTGATACAGTCTGTCTGAATCAGGCTAATATAAATTAGGATCAGTACCACACCAAGGCCAAAGCCTCATCACAGATGAAGTGTAGACTGATATATATCATTAGGATGAGATAGGAATGGCATGGTGATTTTAATAATGACCCAATCTGTCTGTTAATGGTAATTGTATCTTTTAACCGTATTTGCAGGCATGTGTCTTATCAAAGCACACCACGACGCATCACCAGTGTTTCTCTCCCCCCCCCCCCGTACATCCACACCCATGGCACAGGATTCATCATCTGTAACACCATCACTGAGACGATCACCAAGATTTGTGGTCCATCCTTCACCATCAGTTTCACCAGAAAAAAAAAGAAAAAATGCAGGCGGCCACCAGTAGGAAAGGCAATTATTCCTGTACGTCTACCGATTGGTTCCAACGCCAAAAGATCTTCGCTGAGTAAAAGCAAACAGACCGTTTTCAGCAAAGCTCATGAACTGTTGACCATATGTGGCGCTGAAGTCCTTGTCGTGTTAAAGGTAAGCAGAAAGAACTGTCGCGAAAACCTATTATGGAGGCTCAGAGTCAATGGTAGCTGAATTCGAAACAACCGGGGTCTCAAGAGGTCACCAGAAATGTGCGCTTCATCGGTTGTTTGATAAAGCCAGTAGCGACGAGTAGGATGGTCCTCTGATTGTCTGGTGCAGAGATTCCCCAGTACATGAAAAGCTGCATTCCTGTCCGTACTCCTTCACTTGGAGTTGAACCTCTGTCATCGACATCAACAGAAAGCCCACCCCCACTCGATAGCCATCCTCAAACCACACCAAGTAGTTTGCCTGGTCGTAGGTCTTTGTCTGGGATAGCACCACGCAAACCTGTGGCATCCACTGGAGGAACGGTACAGGATAGGAGGAACATGCCAAAACGAAAATACGTTTGACGGCCCAAGACTCCATCCGTGACGACCCCAGCCCGAACCGTGACGACCCAAGCCCAGTTTCTGCATGATAGTAATTTGAGTAGTATTCAGCACAATCAAGTGGTGCTATCTCATTACATGTTGGTACGCATTCGGAACAGGGTTTTTTTCTGAATGGTTCATTGAATTTTCCAGGAAATTTAGTTTTATGGATCTGTGTAACACCCTCTGCATGGGTCAAGAAAACGTCGTGCGTGCATGCATATGCAGTCTCCTCTGACTTCGATTGAAGCTTTTTTTCTGCATGAGTGAGGATTTAGAAAATAATGCAGTGTATCTTATAATGGACGAGGTGTATAATCCACCAGTGGTTAACGCATGTACCAGAAGGCCAGCAGGAGGTATATACATGTACAACTGAGGCCATGAAAATGTCCCAAACATTCGGAGGCAATTATTGCAACCGATAACTACTCTAATTTACTACATGAACCAGCCAGTGGCACTGTATAGGACATAGGTAATGCTTTGCAACAAATAACTGTCTTCTGGGATTTTGACCAAATTCAGTTATAATATAAACTGGGATAGACGATAGATACAATTAGTTTTGGTGATCCTCCCATGACCATTCAGAGGGGGACACTTCTATCACCTCAATCTTGGCAATGATTGAACTTTTTATTACTGGATTTCTATCATTTAAGTGAGTATCACTATTCTGAATTAAAATTATAGGAATTGTTTGACATTCCGTAATATTGTGTGATGATCCAATGTGTCCAGGCCAGTTGTCTTGCTTATTGACCTGGATCTTCCTGGTCATATACTTGGGGCTTTGTTATTTAATGGTGTCTTTAATTGCTAACGTTGTGGGAGTTCCTTAGTCTATTGTATCCATATTGTATAGACTGCATTTCATAACACAAAGGCATTTTCTGGTGGGCGTAACTTCCTGTCTGATAAATCTAAGCAGAATTTATATCAGGCTGTAATGTACGGAAGCCTGTTAGTGCCAAGCAAAAAAAAGAAAAGTTATTTTAGTAATTCGTAATTGTTACTAAAATCACTTTTCGGTTTTTTTCATTTGCTTCTTTTTGCTTGGCACCTATAGGCTTCCGTAGTAAAGAGTTCTGTTGAGAATGATGATTTCCAGCCTTTCTGAGTCTGATATCTTCTTGTGTTAACATGTAAAATTGTTGGTCAATGGAACACTTTAATATGTCAGCTCTCAATAACTGTCATATTTACCTTCTTAAGCTGTCAATATACCATAGCTCATTTTGGCATCTCTGATACAGTCTGTCTGAATCAGGCTAATATAAATTAGGATCAGTACCACACCAAGGCCAAAGCCTCATCACAGATGAAGTGTAGACTGATATATATCATTAGGATGAGATAGGAATGGCATGGTGATTTTAATAATGACCCAATCTGTCTGTTAATGGTAATTGTATCTTTTAACCGTATTTGCAGGCATGTGTCTTATCAAAGCACACCACGACGCATCACCAGTGTTTCTCTCCCCCCCCCCGTACATCCACACCCATGGCACAGGATTCATCATCTGTAACACCATCACTGAGACGATCACCAAGATTTGTGGTCCATCCTTCACCATCAGTTTCACCAGAAAAAAAAAGAAAAAATGCAGGCGGCCACCAGTAGGAAAGGCAATTATTCCTGTACGTCTACCGATTGGTTCCAACGCCAAAAGATCTTCGCTGAGTAAAAGCAAACAGACCGTTTTCAGCAAAGCTCATGAACTGTTGACCATATGTGGCGCTGAAGTCCTTGTCGTGTTAAAGGTAAGCAGAAAGAACTGTCGCGAAAACCTATTATGGAGGCTCAGAGTCAATGGTAGCTGAATTCGAAACAACCGGGGTCTCAAGAGGTCACCAGAAATGTGAGCTTCATCGGTTGTTTGATAAAGCCAGTAGCGACGAGTAGGATGGTCCTCTGATTGTCTGGTGCAGAGATTCCCCAGTACATGAAAAGCTGCATTCCTGTCCGTACTCCTTCACTTGGAGTTGAACCTCTGTCATCGACATCAACAGAAAGCCCACCCCCACTCGATAGCCATCCTCAAACCACACCAAGTAGTTTGCCTGGTCGTAGGTCTTTGTCTGGGATAGCACCACGCAAACCTGTGGCATCCACTGGAGGAACGGTACAGGATAGGAGGAACATGCCAAAACGAAAATACGTTTGACGGCCCAAGACTCCATCCGTGACGACCCCAGCCCGAACCGTGACGACCCAAGCCCAGTTTCTGCATGATAGTAATTTGAGTAGTATTCAGCACAATCAAGTGGTGCTATCTCATTACATGTTGGTACGCATTCGGAACAGGTTTTTTTTCTGAATGGTTCATTGAATTTTCCAGGAAATTTAGTTTTATGGATCTGTGTAACACCCTCTGCATGGGTCAAGAAAACGTCGTGCGTGCATGCATATGCAGTCTCCTCTGACTTCGATTGAAGCTTTTTTTCTGCACGAGTGAGGATTTAGAAAATAATGCAGTGTATCTTATAATGGACGAGGTGTATAATCCACCAGTGGTTAACGCATGTACCAGAAGGCCAGCAGGAGGTATATACATGTACAACTGAGGCCATGAAAATGTCCCAAACATTCGGAGGCAATTATTGCAACCGATAACTACTCTAATTTACTACATGAACCAGCCAGTGGCACTGTATAGGACATAGGTAATGCTTTGCAACAAATAACTGTCTTCTGGGATTTTGACCAAATTCAGTTATAATATTAACTGGGATAGACGATAGATACAATTAGTTTTGGTGTTCCTCCCATGACCATTCAGAGGGGGACACTTCTATCACCTCAATCTTGGCAATGATTGAACTTTTTATTACTGGATTTCTATCATTTAAGTGAGTATCACTATTCTGAATTAAAATTATAGGAATTGTTTGACATTCCCTAATATTGTGTGATGATCCAATGTGTCCAGGCCAGTTGTCTTGCTTATTGACCTGGATCTTCCTGGTCATATACTTGCGGCTTTGTTATTTAATGGTGTCTTTAATTGCTAACGTTGTGGGAGTTCCTTAGTTCCTTAGTCTATTGCATCCATATTGTATAGACTGCATTTCATAACACAAAGGCATTTTCTGGTGGGCGTAACTTCCTGTCTGATAAATCTAAGCAGAATTTATATCAGGCTGTAATGTACGGAAGCCTGTTAGTGCCAAGCAAAAAAAAGAAAAGTTATTTTAGTAATTCGTAATTGTTACTAAAATCACTTTTCGGTTTTTTTCATTTGCTTCTTTTTGCTTGGCACCTATAGGCTTCCGTAGTAAAGAGTCCCGTTGAGAATGATGATTTCCAGCCTTTCTGAGTCTGATATCTTCTTGTGTTAACATGTAAAATTGTTGGTGAATGGAACACTTTAATATGTCAGCTCTCAATAACTGTCATATTTACATTCTTAAGCTGTCAATATACCATAGCTCATTTTGGCATCTCTGATAGTCTGTCTGAATCAGGCTAATATAAATTAGGATCAGTACCACACCAAGGCCAAAGCCTCATCACAGATGAAGTGTAGACTGATATATATCATTAGGATGAGATAGGAATGGCATGGTGATTTTAATAATGACCCAATCTGTCTGTTAATGGTAATTGTATCTTTTAACCGTATTTGCAGGCATGTGTCTTATCAAAGCACACCACGACGCATCACCAGTGTTTCTCTCCCCCCCCCCCCGTACATCCACACCCATGGCACAGGATTCATCATCTGTAACACCATCACTGAGACGATCACCAAGATTTGTGGTCCATCCTTCACCATCAGTTTCACCAGAAAAAAAAAGAAAAAATGCAGGCGGCCACCAGTAGGAAAGGCAATTATTCCTGTACGTCTACCGATTGGTTCCAACGCCAAAAGATCTTCGCTGAGTAAAAGCAAACAGACCGTTTTCAGCAAAGCTCATGAACTGTTGACCATATGTGGCGCTGAAGTCCTTGTCGTGTTAAAGGTAAGCAGAAAGAACTGTCGCGAAAACCTATTATGGAGGCTCAGAGTCAATGGTAGCTGAATTCGAAACAACCGGGGTCTCGAGAGGTCACCAGAAATGTGCGCTTCATCGGTTGTTTGATAAAGCCAGTAGCGACGAGTAGGATGGTCCTCTGATTGTCTGGTGCAGAGATTCCCCAGTACATGAAAAGCTGCATTCCTGTCCGTACTCCTTCACTTGGAGTTGAACCTCTGTCATCGACATCAACAGAAAGCCCACCCCCACTCGATAGCCATCCTCAAACCACACCAAGTAGTTTGCCTGGTCGTAGGTCTTTGTCTGGGATAGCACCACGCAAACCTGTGGCATCCACTGGAGGAACGGTACAGGACAGGAGGAACATGCCAAAACGAAAATACGTTTGACGGCCCAAGACTCCATCCGTGACGACCCCAGCCCGAACCGTGACGACCCAAGCCCAGTTTCTGCATGATAGTAAATCTCGCAAGCCAGGGTCAAAATGTTCATGTCATATCCTGGCGGGTGTTAATGTTCACCCTTACACTCTATCCGAGCGCGCGATGCACCAAATGAAAGCTCAAAGATTAAGCTTTTTTAAACATTTTTTATTTAATGTTCAACAATGTTGGCGAGCAGAAGGCGGCCCCTTTTTCTACATGAGGTGTTTTAGCAAAGCAGGTGCAAATTCTACATGTAACGCATGTTGTGACGACAGGGTAAACCTACTGACCCAATTTTTGGTTTGTAAGTGTACTTACTTTTTTGAGTGAAAATTAGCAGGTTACTTTATCACTGATCCAAATATTTTGGGCTGGGCATACGTGAGGTCAAGCGATCAAAAAAAACAAAATTATTCCAAGTCCCAACTAAGTGACAACTTCCAAACTATTCGATCAATAAACCTCTACAGTAGGACTTTACCTACTGACCCAATTTTGGATTTGTAAGTGTACTTATTTTTTTGGGTCAAGATTAGCATGTTACTTTATTATTGATCCAAATATTTTGGGCTGGGCATACGTGAGGACAACCAACTAAGTGACAACTTCCAAACTATTCGATCAATAACCCTCTACAGTAGGACTTTACCTACTGACCCAATTTTGGATTTGTAAGTATACTTATTTTTTGGGGTCAAGATTAGCATGTTACTTTATTATTGATCCAAATATTTTGGGCTGGGCATACGTGAGGTCAAGCGATCAAAAAAAAGCAGTCCCAACTAAGTGACATCTTCCAGATAAGGGCCTAATGTTAAAGTATAGGGGAGACCTAAACCTCTGACCTCTAACCCTTACCCCTAAAATAGATCAAGGACAAATTTTAATAGGTCAGGTCAACAGACCTATATGTGACCTACATTACTACATAGGTTGACCCACTGACCTAGATAGTGCTCCAAACGACACTTTCCAAGACTAAGCGACAACTTCCAACCTAAGTGACATCTAAACGACATCTTCCAAATCTAAGTCACAGGTTCCACCTGGCTAAGCGGCGCTTCCATGGAACTTGTCACTTAGATTTGGAAGTGTCACATAACAAGGTGGAAGCTTCCGTTTAGATTTGGAAGATGTGGTTTAGGTTTGAAAGTTTACCGCTTAGCTACCAAGAGATCGCTAGCCCTAACCCTAACCTAACCCATGTACTCATATGAAGTCACAATCAAAGCGTGACTGAGATACATTATTCTTTAGATGACGACTTTGCAACGAATATTATGGATTAAGAATACTGATCAGCGATACGGATTTGATATTTTTGGAACATCATGTCTTGCCGGCATCATTGAAAACTGTTGACCGCTTCTCTCTTGCAGGAAACAAGCCTATGTTTATGTATACTATGATTAATTTGGTGCTAATACTGTTATATGGAATATGGAATAGGTCTTTGGATTATGGACGCGGATACTCTCTAATGGACGACGGCTGAATTATGAATGACGGACCAGACGCTTGTAATTCTACAACGAGATGATTAAGCATCGATATGCACTTTTATATACAAATACCATTTTCGTGCACCAAGTCGATTTCTAACACTTGACCGCAATTTAAACTGGCCTTTAGCAGCCAACTATTTGTCTTCAATATCTGTTATATTTCATCCACGAAATGTGGACAGAGCGACAATAACAATTCCCTGGCGCCCAAAAGATTTTTCAGGGCCCTTCGTCCAGAGTCTTTGAGTGAGGTTTTGAGTACACGTCTCTTTTTCATTGAGTCGGGCTGCCGGATATGACAGAGGGTGCTCGGAAGATTCACCAGAAATGTGCGCTTCATCGGTTGTTTGATAAAGCCAGTAGCGACGAGTAGGATGGTCCTCTGATTGTCTGGTGCAGAGATTCCCCAGTACATGAAAAGCTGCATTCCTGTCCGTACTCCTTCACTTGGAGTTGAACCTCTGTCATCGACATCAACAGAAAGCCCACCCCCACTCGATAGCCATCCTCAAACCACACCAAGTAGTTTGCCTGGTCGTAGGTCTTTGTCTGGGATAGCACCACGCAAACCTGTGGCATCCACTGGAGGAACGGTACAGGATAGGAGGAACATACCAAAACGAAAATACGTTTGACGGCCCAAGACTCCATCCGTGACGACCCCAGCCCGAACCGTGACGACCCAAGCCCAGTTTCTGCATGATAGTAATTTGAGTAGTATTCAGCACAATCAAGTGGTGCTATCTCATTACATGTTGGTACGCATTCGGAACAGGGTTTTTTTTCTGAATGGTTCATTGAATTTTCCAGGAAATTTAGTTTTATGGATCTGTGTAACACCCTCTGCATGGGTCAAGAAAACGTCGTGCGTGCATGCATATGCAGTCTCCTCTGACTTCGATTGAAGCTTTTTTTCTGCATGAGTGAGGATTTAGAAAATAATGCAGTGTATCTTATAATGGACGAGGTGTATAATCCACCAGTGGTTAACGCATGTACCAGAAGGCCAGCAGGAGGTATATACATGTACAACTGAGGCCATGAAAATGTCCCAAACATTCGGAGGCAATTATTGCAACCGATAACTACTCTAATTTACTACATGAACCAGCCAGTGGCACTGTATAGGACATAGGTAATGCTTTGCAACAAATAACTGTCTTCTGGGATTTTGACCAAATTCAGTTATAATATTAACTGGGATAGACGATAGATACAATTAGTTTTGGTGTTCCTCCCATGACCATTCAGAGGGGGACACTTCTATCACCTCAATCTTGGCAATGATTGAACTTTTTATTACTGGATTTCTATCATTTAAGTGAGTATCACTATTCTGAATTAAAATTATAGGAATTGTTTGACATTCCGTAATATTGTGTGATGATCCAATGTGTCCAGGCCAGTTGTCTTGCTTATTGACCTGGATCTTCCTGGTCATATACTTGGGGCTTTGTTATTTAATGGTGTCTTTAATTGCTAACGTTGTGGGAGTTCCTTAGTCGATGGCATCCATATTGTATAGACTGCATTTCATAACACAAAGGCATTTTCTGGTGGGCGGAACTTCCTGTCTGATAAATCTAAGCAGAATTTATATCAGGCTGTAATGTACGGAAGCCTGTTAGTGCCAAGCAAAAAAAAAGAAAAGTTATTTTAGTAATTCGTAATTGTTACTAAAATAACTTTTCGGTTTTTTTGATTTGCTTCATTTTGCTTGGCACCAATAGGCTTCCGTAGTAAAGAGTCCCGTTGAGAATGATGATTTCCAGCCTTTCTGAGTCTGATATCTTCTTGTGTTAACATGTAAAATTGTTGGTGAATGGAACACTTTAATATGTCAGCTCTCAATAACTGTCATATTTACATTCTTAAGCTGTCAATATACCATAGCTCATTTTGGCATCTCTGATACAGTCTGTCTGAATCAGGCTAATATAAATTAGGATCAGTACCACACCAAGGCCAAAGCCTCATCACAGATGAAGTGTAGACTGATATATATCATTAGGATGAGATAGGAATGGCATGGTGATTTTAATAATGACCCAATCTGTCTGTTAATGGTAATTGTATCTTTTAACCGTATTTGCAGGCATGTGTCTTATCAAAGCACACCACGACGCATCACCAGTGTTTCGCTCCCCCCCCCCACCGTACATCCACACCCATGGCACAGGATTCATCATCTGTAACACCATCACTGAGACGATCACCAAGATTTGTGGTCCATCCTTCACCATCAGTTTCACCAGAAAAAAAAAGAAAAAATGCAGGCGGCCACCAGTAGGAAAGGCAATTATTCCTGTACGTCTACCGATTGGTTCCAACGCCAAAAGATCTTCGCTGAGTAAAAGCAAACAGACCGTTTTCAGCAAAGCTCATGAACTGTTGACCATATGTGGCGCTGAAGTCCTTGTCGTGTTAAAGGTAAGCAGAAAGAACTGTCACGAAAACCTATTATGGAGGCTCAGAGTCAATGGTAGCTGAATTCGAAACAACCGGGGTCTCAAGAGGTCACCAGAAATGTGCGCTTCATCGGTTGTTTGATAAAGCCAGTAGCGACGAGTAGGATGGTCCTCTGATTGTCTGGTGCAGAGATTCCCCAGTACATGAAAAGCTGCATTCCTGTCCGTACTCCTTCACTTGGAGTTGAACCTCTGTCATCGACATCAACAGAAAGCCCACCCCCACTCGATAGCCATCCTCAAACCACACCAAGTAGTTTGCCTGGTCGTAGGTCTTTGTCTGGGATAGCACCACGCAAACCTGTGGCATCCACTGGAGGAACGGTACAGGATAGGAGGAACATGCCAAAACGAAAATACGTTTGACGGCCCAAGACTCCATCCGTGACGACCCCAGCCCGAACCGTGACGACCCAAGCCCAGTTTCTGCATGATAGTAATTTGAGTAGTATTCAGCACAATCAAGTGGTGCTATCTCATTACATGTTGGTACGCATTCGGAACAGGGTTTTTTTCTGAATGGTTCATTGAATTTTCCAGGAAATTTAGTTTTATGGATCTGTGTAACACCCTCTGCATGGGTCAAGAAAACGTCGTGCGTGCATGCATATGCAGTCTCCTCTGACTTCGATTGAAGCTTTTTTTCTGCACGAGTGAGGATTTAGAAAATAATGCAGTGTATCTTATAATGGACGAGGTGTATAATCCACCAGTGGTTAACGCATGTACCAGAAGGCCAGCAGGAGGTATATACATGTACAACTGAGGCCATGAAAATGTCCCAAACATTCGGAGGCAATTATTGCAACCGATAACTACTCTAATTTACTACATGAACCAGCCAGTGGCACTGTATAGGACATAGGTAATGCTTTGCAACAAATAACTGTCTTCTGGGATTTTGACCAAATTCAGTTATAATATTAACTGGGATAGACGATAGATACAATTAGTTTTGGTGTTCCTCCCATGACCATTCAGAGGGGGACACTTCTATCACCTCAATCTTGGCAATGATTGAACTTTTTATTACTGGATTTCTATCATTTAAGTGAGTATCACTATTCTGAATTAAAATTATAGGAATTGTTTGACATTCCCTAATATTGTGTGATGATCCAATGTGTCCAGGCCAGTTGTCTTGCTTATTGACCTGGATCTTCCTGGTCATATACTTGCGGCTTTGTTATTTAATGGTGTCTTTAATTGCTAACGTTGTGGGAGTTCCTTAGTTCCTTAGTCTATTGCATCCATATTGTATAGACTGCATTTCATAACACAAAGGCATTTTCTGGTGGGCGTAACTTCCTGTCTGATAAATCTAAGCAGAATTTATATCAGGCTGTAATGTACGGAAGCCTGTTAGTGCCAAGCAAAAAAAAGAAAAGTTATTTTAGTAATTCGTAATTGTTACTAAAATCACTTTTCGGTTTTTTTCATTTGCTTCTTTTTGCTTGGCACCTATAGGCTTCCGTAGTAAAGAGTCCCGTTGAGAATGATGATTTCCAGCCTTTCTGAGTCTGATATCTTCTTGTGTTAACATGTAAAATTGTTGGTGAATGGAACACTTTAATATGTCAGCTCTCAATAACTGTCATATTTACATTCTTAAGCTGTCAATATACCATAGCTCATTTTGGCATCTCTGATAGTCTGTCTGAATCAGGCTAATATAAATTAGGATCAGTACCACACCAAGGCCAAAGCCTCATCACAGATGAAGTGTAGTAGACTGATATATATCATTAGGATGAGATAGGAATGGCATGGTGATTTTAATAATGACCCAATCTGTCTGTTAATGGTAATTGTATCTTTTAACCGTATTTGCAGGCATGTGTCTTATCAAAGCACACCACGACGCATCACCAGTGTTTCTCTCCCCCCCCCCCCGTACATCCACACCCATGGCACAGGATTCATCATCTGTAACACCATCACTGAGACGATCACCAAGATTTGTGGTCCATCCTTCACCATCAGTTTCACCAGAAAAAAAAAGAAAAAATGCAGGCGGCCACCAGTAGGAAAGGCAATTATTCCTGTACGTCTACCGATTGGTTCCAACGCCAAAAGATCTTCGCTGAGTAAAAGCAAACAGACCGTTTTCAGCAAAGCTCATGAACTGTTGACCATATGTGGCGCTGAAGTCCTTGTCGTGTTAAAGGTAAGCAGAAAGAACTGTCGCGAAAACCTATTATGGAGGCTCAGAGTCAATGGTAGCTGAATTCGAAACAACCGGGGTCTCGAGAGGTCACCAGAAATGTGAGCTTCATCGGTTGTTTGATAAAGCCAGTAGCGACGAGTAGGATGGTCCTCTGATTGTCTGGTGCAGAGATTCCCCAGTACATGAAAAGCTGCATTCCTGTCCGTACTCCTTCACTTGGAGTTGAACCTCTGTCATCGACATCAACAGAAAGCCCACCCCCACTCGATAGCCATCCTCAAACCACACCAAGTAGTTTGCCTGGTCGTAGGTCTTTGTCTGGGATAGCACCACGCAAACCTGTGGCATCCACTGGAGGAACGGTACAGGACAGGAGGAACATGCCAAAACGAAAATACGTTTGACGGCCCAAGACTCCATCCGTGACGACCCAAGCCCAGCCGTGATGGCCCCAGCTGTGACGACTTCAGCTGTGACGACCCCATCCCGAACCGTGATGACCCCAGCCCCAGTCGCGAGGACTCCAGCTGTGACAAACCCAGCCCCAACCGTGATGGCCACAGCCCCAGCCGTGATGGTCCCAGCCCAAGCCGTGCTCTCTGTGCATTTAAACCCCACCAAGGTGCCCAAACAGAAGCGAGTGATGGATGGTCATGTTCCCCTTGTAAGCAAAAATAACGTGGCAAGCATGAACAATGATTTAACATTTTGTACGGCATGTAGTTTACCGTAGCATACAACAAAAATTTCCATCTTGAGCGAGTGTTAGGGATGAATGGGGAAAATTCAGTTGAGATTAAATTTCTAGCAAGAAAAAGTAATACGTCCATGTGGCCCAAGAAAGATGACGTGGAAATTGTGCCTTCCATATACATCTTTTCAAATAATGCAAAGGTAGTTCTAAACAAATGGAGGGCCATACATTTCATTTGTGAGAACCTACCTGAGGTAGCCCAGGCATTTATACAGTTCCAAAAAGAACACTAGGATACGTTTTTTTTTATCAAATCTCCATGTATGTCATTGGAGGGAGTAGAGGACTACCCCTGCTAATTCACTCATACATGTAGCCATTCTCGACTAAGAGGCAAACTGATAAAAGTCTTACAGATGAATCTTCAGGAATACAACCCCCACCCCCCACCCATCCCTCTCTACTCTTTCATCGCAAGCCCTCATGGGAATGAACTGGTTCGACCTTCAGTTATCTACCTTCATTTATACGAGAGAGAGAGAGAGAGAATTAATGTTTAACGTCGCATTCATCAATATTTCAGCTATATAGCGACGATCAAACAAAATGCTAAGTATTCAATTCAACCACTCATTAAACTAATGCGTTAAAACAGGTACAAACAATAAAATTTGTACAACAAACCAATCTCTCTCGAATAATCTAAAATACAATCCTCTTTTACTCGGCTAAAAAGATCTTCGAGCGTAGTTGCTCGATAAAAAGTATCTCTAACAATCTATGCAATCTATGAGAATATGTTTCACCGTGAGATCTTCGTGACATGGAATACACCTTCGGACCGGCTCCTGATTTCGTAAATATTAGTGGGTTAAATCGTGTATGACCTATCCTACTTCATCTAATCATGGCCTGATCGAAACGTTTCTGACTGTTCAGATGCGTAAAACCAACAGGTTTTTTTTGTACTCTTGAAGTTTGTTATCGCTGTATGGGATTCCAACAGGATCAACTTCTTCATCTAGAGCTGCCTTAGCCAATCTATCGACTTCAGTATTGCATTTGATGTCAACGTGACTAGGCACCCAACAAAACAATATCTGTTGATCACATCTAGTGCCATATAATTGTAGAATTTTTAAGATGGTGGGATGAGTTGAATTTCCACTTTTAATCGCTTTAAGGCGTGATAGTGAATCAGAGAATTTGACATTGTTTTCCTTCTAGTGGAGCCAATACCTTCGCTTCTGCAGTAAATATGGAACTTCTACCTGGTAGACAACATGTTTTAACAAAAAAAGTAGAGAATGGTTTTAGGGTGTTTAAATACAAAAATATGTTAATGGAGGTTTTATGATTTTAATGGTAATGGTTTGTAAAATGAAGTAGTAGTTAATGAATATGAAGCTGATAGATCATATTAACTTACAGAGCATGTGCATGTGCGATGATGGATTCAATTTTCTGTTCAATTGAGGTCATTAACCCTTGGATTATTTTCAAGGTAAACAAACGTTTGTCATAGTCGTCCTTTTTCCACAGTAATGGATAGTGAAATGCAAGAAGTAGAAGAGCAGAGAAATATCCATTGGGATGAGTTTGTGATCATCGATACATGGGAGGCAAGTGAGGAGGTGGATGCGACGTTGCCTAGTTCCGTGTTGCCTGGTTCCATGCTGCCCGATCCCGTGTTGCTTCGTCCTGTGTTGCCTGGTTCCGTGTTGCCCGGATAATCATTGCCTCTTTCGGCAGTGCAAAAGCATCTAGGCGTGCCCACTGCAGATCATGAGTGTACCATCTGCAGGAAAGTGGTTTCACAGAAAATGAAAAAGCTCATTCCGTTCGCTCATATGCCCTGGTTTCTGGCCCCAGACAGGTGTTGCTAGAGTGCGAGGCGGAAGAGGGAGCACTATGTTTCCTCCATAAGCATTTAGACGCTCCAGACCATAAGGAAGCAGCAATTTTTAACGATGTCAACTTAGTCCGATGGATATACAAGATCCTCGGGCTGTACGAGTTTCTGATGGAGATCTTGTAATAGATGTTCTGCTGGACATCATCCTTAAGGAAAGGCTGTTCACCGTTGACCTGCATGTACAGATCACAGGTACCCAGGCAGCATTGTTCCTGGTGATTGCCGGAGTGTTGAGAGAGAGAGAGAGAATTAGGGTTTAACGTCGCATTCAGCAATATTTCAGCTATATAGCGACGATCAAACATAATTCTAAGTAATCAATTCAAAAGCTCGGCAAACTAATGCGTTAAAACAGGTACAAACATTAAAATTTGTACAACAAACCAATCTCTCTCAAATAACCTAAAATACAATCTTCTTTCACTCTGCTCAAAAGATCTTCCAGCGTATCTGCTCGATAAAAAGTATCTCTGACAGTTTTAAAATCTATGCAGTCCAGGAGAATATGTTTCACCGTCAGATCTTCATGGCAAGGTATACACCTTGGAATCGGCTCCTGTTTTAGTAAATATTCATGAGTTAATCGTGTGTGACCGATCCTACATCGTCTAATCATGGCCTGGTCGAAGCGTTTATCACTGTTCAGGTGAGTATAACCAACCGTTTTTTTGAACTCGTGAAGTTTGTTATTATCCATAGTATCCCATAGCGATTGAAACAGCCTTCTTACATATGCACAGATAGATGGTCTGAAATCGCTGTATGGGAGACCAACAGGGTCAACTTTTCCATCTAAAGCTGCCTTAGCTAGTCTATCAGCTTCAGTGTTGCCTTTGATGTCAACGTGACTAGGCACCCAACAAAACACAATATCTATCTGTTGATCAAATCTGGTGTCATATAATTGTAGAATTTCCAAGATGGTGGGATGAGTGGAATTTCCATTTTTAATTGCTTTAAGGCATGACAGTGAATCTGAGAATATGACATATTTTTTCCTTCTAGTGGATCCAATACCTTCTAAAGCAGATAATAGAGCTTTTGCTTCTGCAGTAAATATGGAACTTTTACCTGGCAGTCGATACGTTTTAGTTTTGGAACTAAAGATAGTAGCACATGCTACTCTCTCACCATCTTTAGAACCATCTGTATAAACAGCCTGATGTGAACTGTATTTCTCTCTCAGTAGATCGAATTCCTGAGTATACACGAGCTGGCTCGTGTCTGCCTTTTTATATTTAGTCAGTGAAATATCTACTTCTGGTGTGGCTAACTGCCATGGTGGAGTTGGCAAGAGCTCGTTAGGTAAAATCTGACTAACTTTAATACCAGCTGCTACAAGATGTGGTTTCATACGGATTCCAAGAGGTGGAATAATCGAGGGTTTTAGCGAATATAAATCTGCGTACTCAGGGTTGAAAACACAGTTAAATGCAGGATTTGAGTGGTTCGAACGCAGTTTTGTGATATATTGCAGCGATAATTTAATTCTCCGAAGTTCTAAAGGAATTTCATCCGCTTCTACGTACAAGCTTTCTTTGGGTGATGTTCAGCACAAACATTTCAGAAATGGTTGAAAGAAATTATAAAGACAAATTAAAGAAGATGGAAACCATGATGAAGATATGGCCCAGACGGGGTTTGTCACCTCTGGGAAGGGCTGTAGTACTAAATCGTTACTATTATCGAAGTTGAATCATTTGTTTTCGTCTCTCCCAGATCCACCAATTATTGCAATAGAGGAATTTCAAAAGAAGTGTTTTGCGTTTATTTGGATTGCAAAGCCTGACAAAATATCCCGTAAAACTGCTGTTAAGGAATATAAAGATGGAGGCTTAAAGATACCATTAATAAAACAAGTTTTACAATCACAGAAGATATCATGGCTAAGACGTTTACAACAAGATAGCATTTCATGCAAATTACTATTAACAGAGATTAGTGGTCCCCTGAAACCATGGGAAGTTGGGTCCAAAAGCCTAGAAACTAATGTGATAGCCCATGTAACAAATCCGTTTTGGAAAGATGTTTTCAAAGCGTGGAGTACGTTACAGAAAAAGATAGAATACAGGTTAGATTTCTCTACTGCCTTTCAAAAGGAGATAATTTGGCAAAATGATAAAATTGCTATGGATGGTAAACCTTTTATATTCCTACATTGGTTAAGTAATGGAACAAAATTTGTGCATGACCTAATGAGTAATGGAACATTTTTGCGATACCCGGAATTCAAACAGAAATTTAAATGTAATACAAACTTTTTAGAATTTCAATGTGTTCTTTGTGCAGTAAAAGAAGCCGCAAAAAACCTCAACATATTGAACTTTGACAAAAGAATAGAATGCCCATTTATACCACCTAATATACTCCCTCTCGTTGGGTGCACAAAAGGCTGTAGAACGTTTTACAGAATACTTCTGGGATCTAATTTTAAAAAATCAAAAGTTAACCAAAAGTGGGAGATGATTACTGGTGAAACATACATGGAACGAGAATGGCAACTGTTTAATATAGCGGCAATGAAGTCCACGACGATTTCAAAAATTATATGGTTCCAATACAAGTTGATTAACAGGATTCTGACAAACAAATAGATTTGCAAATAAGGTAGATCCGGAAGTTACTGATAAATGTACATTTTGCAACAAATATACTGAGAGTATAGAACATTTATTCTGGGAATGTGAATTGGTGAATTTGTTGTGGAAAGAAATACATGACTGGGTTGAAATGAAAACTACCTTCAAAATTGATCTCTGTTGTAAAACAATTTGCTTAGGAGTACATGGGAAAAGAAATGCGGTAGTTAATTTTCTCTTGACTATAGTGAAGTATAACATATATAAGTCGAAGGTAAAAGGGCAAGTCCCATCTATACAATACATACAGCAGGATTTGCAAGATATGTATGAAACTGACAGATGCATACATAATTTAAAAGGGGAACCAGACAAGTTCAATAAATATTGGTCCTCTTTCCATATGTTGTTTCGTAAATAAAGATGTGTACATGTAGGATATCAAAGTATTTAATGATAAAGTTAGAAGTTAGTACTGTTACATTTGCATGCATTTTTGAAATGGGTTTCAGGTTGGCTCCATTGCCGGTTATGCATATGTGTATATTTCATATTTGAAGAACATGTTCCCGCTGTCAAGAAGTGAATTTAGTGTAAAGTGTTTAACTATAGATGCATCGGAAATTTGAAATTGAGGATGATAGAGGTGTATAGTTATATGGTCCGGATATTGGTTTTCTCTGAAGGTAGAGATGTGCACTTCAGGTCATGGAATTCGTGTAACAATACTCATGTCAGTATGTATAATATTCTATCGCCTCTTGCTTTTGCTATTATCTTCGAATATTAACTCTTTTCAATAATAGGTCCACAAGTATTTATGTCGAGATATATTCTCTTTTCAATCGCCGAACTATAGCTTGTATTATATAAGTTATAACATATAGTTCTCTGTGGCTTTACATGTGTCGGAATAAATATATATATATATATATATATACATAGAAACTGGAAAATATTGAGAGATGCTGTATTTGTACATGTATATGTAGTACGTGATGCACACATAACTGTTTATATGCCTTTGAATGATGTGTGGATTAGAAAAAAGAAAAATGAATAAAATATGTCAATTATCAAAAAAAATTAAAATATTTCAGCTATATAGCGACGATCAAACAAAATTCTAAGTAATCAATTCAAAAACTCGGTAAACTAATGCGTTAAAACAGGTACAAACATTAAAATTTTTACAACAAACCAATCTCTCTCAAATAACCTAAAATACAATCCTCTTTCACTGCTAAAAAGATCCTCCAGCGTAGCTGCTCGATAAAAAGTATCTCTTACAGTCTTAAAATCTATGCAGTCTATGAGTATATGTTTCACCGTGAGATCTTCATGGCAAGGTATACACCTTGGAATCGGCTCCTGTTTTAGTAAATATTCATGACTAAATCGTGTGTGACCGATCCTACATCGTCTAATCATGGCCTGGTCGAAACGTTTATGACTGTTCAGGTGAGTATAACCAAACGTTTTTTTGAACTCTTGAAGTTTGTTTTTATCCATAGTATCCCATAAAGATTGAAACTGCTTTCTTACATAAGCGCAGATAGATGGTCTGAAATCGCTGTATCATATTCCAACAGGGTCACCTTCTTCATCTAGAGCTGCCTTAGCCAATGTATCAGCTTCAGTGTTGCCTTGATGTCCACGTGACTAGGCACCCAACAAAACACAATATCTATCTGTTGATCAAATCTGGTGTCATATAACTGTAGGATTTCCAACAGGGTGGGATGAGTGGAATTTCCATTTTTAATTGCTTTAAGGCATGACCGTGAATCTGAGAAAATGACATATTTTTTCCTTCTAGTGGATCCAATACCTTCTAAAGCTGATAATAGAGCTTTTGCTTCTGCAGTAAATATGAAACTTTACCTGGCAGTCGATACGTTTTAGTTTTGGAACTAAAGATAGTAGCACATGCTACTCTCTCACCATCGTTAGAACCGTCTGTATAAATAGCCTGATGTGAACTGTATTTCTCTCTCAGTAGACCAAATTCTTGTGTATACACGAGCTGGCTCGTGTCTGCCTTTTTATATTTAGTCAGTGAAATATCTACCTCTGGCGTGGCTAATTTCCATGGTGGAGTTGGCAAGAGCTCGTTAGGTAAAATCTGACTAACTGTAATACCAGCTGCTACAAGGTGTGGTTTCATACGGATTCCAAGAGGTGGAATAATCGAGGGTTTCTTTAAAAAGAGATCTGCGTACTGAGGGTTGAAAACACAGTTATATGCAGGATTTGGGAGGTTCGAACATGCTACTCTCTCGCCATCTTTAGAACCATCTGTATAAATAGCCTGATGTGATCTGTATTTCTCTCTCAGTAGACCAAATTCTTGTGTATACACAAGCTGGCTCGCGTCTGCCTTTTTCTATTTAGTCAGTGAAATATCTACTTCTGGCACGTCTTCATCCGCTTCGACATACAAGCTTTCTTTAGGTGACGTTCTGAACGCACCGAGGTAAATTCTTAGTCTGATGGAGAATAGGATCTAGCTTTGCCAAGTTTGACTTGCTTGCACCATTGTAAACAATGGAACCATAATCAAGTTTGGAACGAACAAGTGATCGATATAAATGGAGAAAAGTTTGCTGATCTCCAATCCCCCCCCCCCCCCAATTATAGGAATGTATTTTATAGGAATGTATTTTGTAGGAAAGTGAAATATGTTGTTGACCTGTCAAAAATTATAAATCTCGTGCATATAACTTGCCTATTTTGTGCCTTTCCCGCCGAAACTCATATTCACATGTTCATCCAAACAGAAGGGAGCCATCCGCAATCTTGGTATTTCATAATTTTTTTATTTTTATTTTTTAATCATATGACTGCATATCAGAGGTATCCATGATCATTCACCAGGCGGACTATAATCCTGTCTGGTGCCAGTCTGAGTGAGTTCCACTGATGGGTGATCAAAGTGATAGAAAAATTCTGCCGAATACCCAGAATTCACTGTAGTGTAGATTGACGATGGCTTTCTACTGTTTGGGTGAACATGTCTTGATAAGTAGAATATGAATTTCGGTGGGAAAGACACAAAACAGGTATTTAAGTTATATTATGCATGAGATTTATCATTTTTGACAGGTCAACAACTTATTTGACTTTCCTACACAATATATATGCGGAACTACAGTAATTTTTTTATTTTGTCAGTGGAACAAACTCCTGTAAATTGGCACCAAAAGTGCTCAGTTCATAATTCCAGTTATTTATTCTTGAAAAAAAATATATAAACACTTTCAACTATGAATAATATACCCTTGTTGTCGGACCAACACTTCTTAAATAACTGATTTTCTCGTGTAATGCAGACCTATCAATTTTAGAATCATGTATTCATTTTGTCAAAAAGTGGCGAAAACTGGGTACCAGTTAATTACAACCACAGAAAAAAAACATTTTTGACAAATCTCACACATTGGCACTGATTGGAGCTTTCAAAACTTGAGAGCTTCGGTGTAGGATCTGCCTGTCCAGCTATATTTACTAGTGGTGATCAGTTTAACTTTGTGTTATATTTTACCGTTTTATTTACTGTTTTCATATTAAAGATTTCTTTCGTTTAATAAAATATGTAGTTGTTTCTTTCTTTTCTGTTGAAAGAAACTCTGCTTCACAAACCGGTCCAGATTCTGTAAACCATTATGGGTACTTTCCTCACTGGAAGAGGTTCGAGAATTAAAAAAAAACAAACTAGAGATATCGCATGGACAACAAATCTTAATGGATGAATGGGCAGAAAGAAACATCACATTACATGACCTCGTCTTCGACAGGCATATGAAAATGTGGCTCAATGATTTGCTGATTTTGGAGTCAGTGACCTTGACCTTTGACCTAAATTTTGGTACACGACACATCGTCTTCTGTCAATGTATCAGTGGGCACAAAAAATCATGCTTTTTATGAAATTCATGATTTTGGGGGTCACAGTGACCTTGACGTTCGGCCTTGACCTACATTTTGGTGCGTGACACACCATGTCCCCCTAATGTATCTACTGACAAAAAAAATTTATTCGAAGATTTCTTGATTCTGGGGTCAGTGACCTTGACTATTGACCTTGACCTAAATTTTGGTACATGACAAACCATCTCCCCATAATTTCTCAATGGACACAAAAAATCCTGATTTTCAACAATTTCACGATTTTTGGGTCACAGTGACCTTTGACCTTTGAACTACATTTTGGTATGTGACACATCATGTCCCCCTAATGTATCTACTGACACAAAAAAATGTTAGTTTTAATTATTTCCTGATTTTTGAGTCACAGTGACCTTTGACCTTGACCTATATTTTGGTATGCGACACTTCATCTCTCCCTACTGAATCCACTCACAAAAAATTAGAAATTTTTAATGATTTCCTGATTTTTCGGTCTCTCTGGCCTTTGACCTCTGATCTCGACCTACATTTGGTATGCAACACATCATTCCCCCCTAGGGCATTCACTCACCAAAAATTAGAACTGTAGATAGAAAACTGTCAATGATCAATGATTTCCTCATTTTAGGCAACAGTGACCTTTGACCTCTGACATCGACCTCAATTTTGGTACGCGACACATCGTCTCCACGTAGCGTATCCACTCACAAAAAATTGCAACTGTTGATAGAAAACGTTCACAGATATAGACCGGACATGAACACTTCAGTGATTTCCTGTTTTTTAGGCCAGTGACCTTTGACCTCTGACCTTGACCTTCATTTTGGCACGCGACACACCAGTAGGATATCCACTCACCAAAAATTAGAACTGTAGATAGAAAACTGTCCCAGATATAGACCGGATACGGAGGACGGACAGACGGACGGATGGACACACGGACAGACGGACGGAAACCGCCATCACATAATACGTCCGCCTTTTGGCGGTCGTATAAAAAAATTCGAGCTGCTGCGGAAGCTTTCAAAAACAGCATCCGACGCCATCTTCAGAACACACGCGCACGTGATTCTGATTCTCGCACGTGATGCAATCTAAATTCAGGATTATACGAATCTGCTCGCTTAGAGAAAAAAAAATGCTTTCCTTTCCGGTATGTACTTCTATTATTATTCTATTATTATTATTATTATTCTATTATTATATTACAATTTTACATTCAACAAAACAAAAGTAGATTGTAAACGCGTTTTGATAGATCCATTTCCGACTTTCATGTGCACAATCGCGAATCGAGAGAGAGACACTAAGATGTTTTCGAGACCCCGTCTGTACCACCCTCAGTATGAGCGGCGGGGTAACTGCGAAATTTCTAACTATCTGGTACCTCTGTGAGAGAATGCTCCTGCCCCAATTACCGAGAAAAACTACGATATCACAATGTACACTCCAGTGTTATTTGCTCCACTTTTATATCAAAATAAATAAAATAGCATACAAGATTAGGTTTAACTGTAAGAGAATGCAGTTTAACCGACTTTCTTAATTTGAAAATGTAAAAATTCAATGGAGAAATGGTCTTTTTTTCGATTGCATTTGACAGTGTTTATCTGTAGTTTCATTTAGCAATTTTCAATGTTTGACATTTCATTGGAAAATATAACCTTTCACCTTTCTTATTATGGCATCACCTACTAGGACATCTGTTGAAAAAAAAAAAATACGGACGATACGATTGGATTTCAATGATTTGATGGTTGCCTAAAGGCAAACATATTATATGATGGCAGTTTCCATCCTCCCCGGCCCTCCAATGTCCGGTCTATATTTGGGACAGTTTTTACCGCTCATCTTCAGCATTGACAACTAATGAATAGGTGTAGCGATTTCTCTTATTGGATTGAAACTTTAGGAGCAATTTCTGATTGCAAATTTTTTAATAATGTGTATATTTGTCACTTGAGTGCTTAGTCATGTTGGTGACACACACATTTTCAAAGTAATATGGTTCAAATTGGGTACATTAAGAATGGCTGGCAGCAACAGCTGTTGATTTTTGAGATGTGCAGCTTTATGTTTAAGTCTAAACAAAATTTCAAATTACCATCATTGATTGAATACTTTAATTGAAATTAAAATATTCTGTAAAGCTTTCATATTGATGTAATGTCTGTGATATTAGTAATAAGAAACATGAACTATTAAGGTTGTCATTTATATTTTATTTTACAGATGTCATACATGGAAGAGTTGTTTTTGGAGTTTTCCGAAGAAGATGTATCGGCATATCTTTGAACAGAGGGGAAAGGGACACATTTCGACTACGTATAGATCAAATGATGAGACAGAAATTTCTTCCATCGGTGTTGACATTAAATTATAACTTGCAGTTTTCACCTCTTACAAAAGACGACGGTCATGCTCTTCCGAATGTATTTATCGTTGGTAAGATCAATAGTACATTTACCATTAAATGTGTAGACTACGTCCTTGAAATGTGTTCTCATATACTAATGTACACAGCAAATTTATATGCATGTTATACATGCACAGATTTTTACATGTCATGTTTAATGCTTCTCTTTTTAATACATGGCAGTGTGACTAATGTCACAAGACGTACGAATTACGGTTTGATATATGATTGAAGTCTGTACTCGATAGATGACTTGTGAGCCCTATGTGCTACCGTGAGAATTTATATAGCACGTTTCTAATTGCCAGTGGGTACTATTAACTTTCCCTTATGACACCGCTGGTGACTCATTTGCGTAGCTACTATTATCGCCCTTAGTTCCTATTACCCTGGACACTTATCAGCCCAACAGTAGAAACAAGGTCAACTATGCAAGTCTTCAGCAGGCTCAAAGTCACTTAATGTCCGTGATTTTACGACAACCACTGTCCAACGTCATACGCCGTATCAGGTAACCTTCAAAAGTCACAGTGTAACATACAGCCAAGGGGTCCCCATGAGCATAACAGTGCACTCGCTGAGCCACCAATAAATAATAATAAAATAAGTATAAATCAAATTTTCATCAGAATCCGCTCAGCTAAGAATATGTTGGTAACAAGGCCCTAATGCACATTCAAGCCAAAAATCAAGATTCTAATGTGAACGGTTATCCTTATTTTCCCAGGTCCCAATAATTCAATAGGCTTCTGGTCGTTGACTCACTTCGTAAATAAGCATACCAAATTTGCAATTAATCAGTGAAACAGGGTGGGGGCGGTGCACATATAGCAATTGCTTTGTCCATCCGTCCATCTGTACGTCCGAATTTCTTGTCTACGCGATATCTCGGTTCATATTTCATGGACAGGATTGAAACTTGCATGGAATGTGGCCAGCGCCTCGTAGTTGTGCACCGTAAAGTAGAGTTGTGGTACAATTTTCAACAATTATGGCCCTTTTTCTGAAATTTCTTGTCCAGGCTGAATGTTGGTTAGTATTGTATGGAGAAGTATGAAATTTGCATGATGTGTCGTCAGTGCCCCACAGTTGTGCAGCGTAAAGTTTCGCTTATATTTTTAAGAGTTATGGCCCTTTGTTCGTGGAATATACATGAATACGTAATTGTCCGGGTTGGATCTTCGTTGAAATTTTATGGACAATTATGAAATTTGTGGGATATGTGGTCAGTGCCCTCTAGTTGTGGAGCGTGAAGTTTCTCCGTGTTTCGCTAATGTTTTCAATAGTTATGGCCCTTTGTTCTTCAAATCTTATGAATTGCGATTTATCCAGGCTGGATATTGATTAATATTGTATGGACAAGTATTGAATTTGCAAGATATGTGGTCAGTGTCCTGTAGTTGTGCAGCGCAAACTTTCTACGCGTTTTACTATATTTTAAAGAGTTATGGCTCTTTCTTCAAGTCTTTGTGAAGTGGGACTTGTTCGGGCGGGATCTCGCTCGGTTAATATTGTTTGGACAAGTATGGAATTTGCATGACGTTAACTTCAAGGCCTGACGGGAAATTTATGAAGTCCTGAATGACCAGGTATCTTGAGTATATCTATAGAAGGTACATCGAAACCTACCTGGATCACCTTAGACCACGGATGTGACACTTGCGTATACGAGGATGTCCACGCTGCCAGTAGTTCGCTATGCTCGCATACGTGTCTAGACATCGTGAACGCCCCATTTACGAAATGGACAAAGAGAAAGGAGAACTGCTCTGGGCAGGAGCGGAGTAAACATTCTTAAGCTATGTTAGAGACTCAAAATTTCATCATCACGATGGAGAAGCCTGATCAATGTATATCTTCATGACTGCACTCCAAAAAACTTGATCATATTATGGAAAACCGACATGTTGTCAGGCGTAGCATTGAAGCGGTCCTGTATTGCGCCAGGCAAATGAATGTATTGCAGTACGGGGAGATCATGAGAACCTAATGACCAAGGGAAAACCGGGCAATTTCCTGGCATTTTTGCAGATGTTGGCGCTTCATGACAATACACTCAGAGATCATCTTCAGAAGCCAAGACAAGAACGCGACTAATTTGTCACCTCGGATACAGACTGATTTTATTGAAATCATGGGAAAAGAAATCATACAGCGGAACATTTCCGAAATACAGAAATCCAAGTTTTGTGCCATCATGGCAGATGAAGCAACATCGCATAACGACGAACTAATGCCTCTGGTGATACGATGTGTGGATGAGGATCAAAACATTCGCGAGGAATTCGTTGAGTTTTCGGTTCTCTTTCGAGTCACGGGGAAGGAAATCGGTCAAACCCTATTGAGGGACATTTACGAGGTCGGTCTGGATGTGAAATCCATAAGAGGACAGGGATATTATGGTGCATCCAATATGTCGAGCGCAAGGGTGAGGGTTCAGGCCGTTATCAGGCAAAAAGCTCCATTAGCGGTTTATACCCACTGCAGTGCCCACAACCCCAACTTGGTCCTAAGCCATTCATCGTGTGACATACGGAACATGATCAACTAAGTCAAAGAAGTCTGTCTTTCTTTCAGCACACTCCAAAACGAAACAACGCTTTGATCGATGTTGTATCGACGCATGTGCTCAACACAGAGAAACGAAAAGCCATTATCGATTTGTGCAAGACCAGACAGGCAGCTCGACACACCACCTACCATCATTTCTATCAGTCATATGTTTTCATAGTTAAAACACTCGAAAGGATTGGCCTTCTCCAGCAACAGGGTGTGTACAGTCCAGCCTTCAGCACGGTACGATGGATTCCACGCAAAACCGTACCACTAACGCCCATTTCTGTCCGTCCTTGACGGACTATGACATTATTAACACATAAACAATGTTCCCTGTACCTTATCTAAAATTTGTCAATGAATTGCATAAGATGAAAATAAACAGGTGCCCCTATGAATTCTTTGTACAGTGTTTAGCTAAGCGGAACAAAACACAAATGACATTAGTAACATTTGTGTTACTAATGTCATTTGTCCGTCAAAATGTATTTTGTATATGTACAAGAAATTTCTTATAACGAATTGCATATGCTCAGTGGAATTAGGCCAAGCATATTGATGTATCTGTATCATTGTCAGTGTATGTCATTGCCCATGCTGTAATATTGAGTCTTTTCAAAAAAATTCTAATGTCATTTCCGTCACGGAAGTTGGACGGTAATGACATTAGAAACGTTTTCAAACGCTCATAGTATCGATGTATTGGTATTTAATACACTGGCAATGGTACATATATCTCAATACGGTCAAGCTAGTACCACTGTAAATCTTTAATTGAATAATTTAATTGACATTTGTTTTGTGGTGAATATTGTAGAAAAAGTTGGACGGACAATGACATATGACATTAGAACAAATGACATTAGAAACATTTACATTTCTGCCTCTCTATTATACTGCAGATGAGAAATGTGGAGTGTAAAACTGTTTATATTCAGATATGCATACATTACACAACATTTGTGGGTTTAGCAAACACAGTACAAGACAGTCAGTTTTTTTTACATTTTAATGTTACAAACGTCATTTTTCCGGTGAGACGGACAATTCGACGGAAAGTGGTATAGTTTTTGTGGAATCCGCCGTATACTAGTTTCCATCACACCTGACTGGAATTACTGTCAAGCTGCAGGACGAAACTGAGGACATAATCAGTGCCTACAACCAGGTGATTTAATGCTAAATACTGGGTCACGATGTACACCAAGCACTTTTAAATTACATTTGTTTGCAATGCTAACAGGGTGATCGGATAACTTAAGAGTGTCAAAAATTATACTTGACAAACTGGTTTCATCAGATAATCTCCTGTCTTTCTCTGTCTTTCAAATGACAGGCCTGTATCCATTTTTCTTCAGATCGAGGAGGCTAGACATCTATTCTGTTATCAACGATCTAGCCTGAATTCCATAAGATCTATACAAATGCTGTCCGAATGGCTGAATGTGAAGCGGTAATGCCGCGGGTCTGCAAGAGACCGGGAGAATTCTGTCAACTGTGACACAGACCCAGAATGCCATTATCGTATCAACGTTGCCATTCCCTTTTGTAGCTCATATTGTGATTGAGCTATAGAATCTCACTTTTCTGTTAAGTTTTTGCAAATTGCATCTCACAAGAAATAAACTGTGCTACTTCATTTCGGTGTATTGATATGAATTACAAGCGTCTAGTCCGTCATTCATAATCCAGCCGTCGTCCATTAGAGAATATCCGCGTCCATAATCCAAAGATCTATTCCATTTTCCACATAACAGTATTAGCACCAAATTCAAAAAGACAATCATAGTATACATAAACATAAGCTTGTTTCCTGCAAGAGAGAAGCGGTCAACAGTTTTCAATGATGCCGGCAAAACATCATGATGTTCCAAAAATATCAAATCCGTATCGCTGATCAATATTCTTAATCCATAATATTCGTTGTAAAGTCGTCATCCAAAGAATGATCTATCTCAGTCACGCTTTGATTGTGACTGTTCATATGAGTACCATGAGGATCTTGAAGTGCATGGGTTCATACGGCCCCTAGCCCCGGGTTAAGCGGAATTAGACACAAGTTACGAAACGTAACGCCATAGATCTTGCACGCTACGCTCGTATTTTGCTATCAGCATGCGATATGTATCGCCAAATTTGAAAACTTTGAGTGGAGGCGCTTGGTGGAATAGCCCTGTTTTATAAGTTTCTGCAACAATGTTTTGTGACGTTGATTAAAATCGTCACATTTAACACAGGATCCAGCAAATGCTACTAAGCGAGATATGTATACGCCATATGCAGGTCCCACTGGAATATTACTGTCCAGAAAGGGATAGTTTACGATGTCGAAATTGTAATCATCTCTTTTGTCATAAAGTCGACGAGAGAGAATGCCCGCTTCATTTTTATAGGGGTAGAGATCTAAATAAGATGTGCCTGTAGGGCTATCTGTAGTTTCCTTCAAATCCAGTGAAGGTGGATATATATCCTTCACTGCGTCATTTATATAGCGATTATCCACAGCGAGAAGATCGTCTATAAAGCGTTTGGTGAATGAGAAGGAACGGGCTTTGAATGGATCGGTTTTTGAAAGCGCCTGCATATAGTCATATTCATCAGAGAACAGATACAGGTCGGCCAACAGGGGTGCACAATTAGTACCCATTGGAATACCTATATGCTGCTGATATACTGTGATGCCAAATTTCACATAGATATTTTTAATGAGAAATTCAAGCAACTCTATAAACAAAGAAACATCCCATGAATGATATCTCTTGTATGTAGTCGAGCTAAAGAATGCTTTATTGCTTCCGACATTAATATATCTACGATCAGTTTTCTTGAACACAGATACTATTAATGAACTTATACGGTCAATAAGGTCCTGATGAGGGATTGTAGTATAGAGAGTCGAGAAATCCCATGTGGATACATGTCTGTACGGTATGTGACCTTTAGCATCAAGTTCTTCCGTAAGACATTTTGAGTTTTTCAATATCCACATGCATTCAACGCCAGAGTTTTTAGAAATAGTGGCGCAATACCTTTCCCAAAATGCTTTTACCTCCTGAAGGGCCCTCGTCAACAGGTTTGAAAGAAGCTTGGTGGTGCAGCTTCTAGAACCAGCTATGAATCTAGCTTTGTATGGTGATTTATGCATTTTGGGAGTCCAGCATAATTTTGGTATGTCGTTATGATTGGTTGAAAGACAAATACCTCTTTCCCTGAGAAACTTTTTGTGATTGTTAAATAAATCTTCCAGAGTAAATGCAGTTTGGGAGTAAGTAGATGTATTTGATGAAGATATGTCTACACTCAATTCTTTAACCAGCACCTGGTAATAGTAATATTTACATATGAATATTATATTATTCGGGGCTTTGTCTGCTGGGACTATGACGAATTTACTCTGGAGATTTGCTAGAACTTCTTGCGAATTGAGGTTTCTCAGAACTTGTTTTACTTGGGGAAGAGTACTTCTGTCAATATGGCGGATTGTTTCAACGACCTTGCTCTTGGTGAGGTCCAGCCAATCAGCGAGTACTGTAGGTTCAACTTTTTCTCACTTAGACCAATCAATAACGTACTGTTCCAATGCAGACAGGACTATCTTCTGGTCGGCCTTCAGATTTATTCTTCTTGGCTCTCTATATTTAGGCCCCTTCATCAGGAGTAATTTCAGATCCTTATCACTCACCACATCAAGGTCACCAGTCACAATATGTTTGCATGGTGTATAGATAAAGTTCGACGATTCACAATCACAACTATAGCCCCCTGACGTGTATAAGTTCCAGTCAAACTCCTGGACAGCATTGGAGTAATTGAATATTTTGGTGGCTATAGATTTAGTGTACTTATATGAAATGCAAGGAGGTTCTGTGAACTTAAAATAGTTTGGTACAGTGTTGCGGACCTGTAAATTAATGATGTCCAGTCCTTTATCTAACTAGTTGAGTTTCAAGAAAAGCCGATCTTGAGAGGTTTCGATTATGTTCACTGGACGATACAACCGAAAATACGCTATATCTTGATATACTTTAATGATTTTTGATGGTATTATATTTCCTGAAGACGCAGATTGTTTTATATCTCTGGCTATTTGATCTAAAGCTCTCAGAGGTAACGCATACAGAACTGTACGTAAGCTATGTATACTATTGGGTGTGTTAGTTAAACCCACTAAGTAATTTAAAGTGATATGATCGTGAATTATCGAACTATTAAACTTTCGCCAACCATGGCTGCGATGTCTCCGTTGATGGGGTTTAAATAGTTGGGTAATGTTGGATATATTTGAACGGCGGTTTGTAGCATTGCCGAACCCAATGACATTATCATTTAAACCAAACGGAAACACTGACCCAAGTTCTAGCATCCAGAATAATTCCCGCTCTCGGATTTTTCTCTCAAATCCAAAAGGGGAATCCTTAGTAGATGGATAGACGACGTCTATGATCTGAATACTAAAGTTATCCCAGCCGTGGTCGGGTCCAGAAAAATGCCTACCTGTAAGCAATTGCTTTTTCCTAACGGATTTTCTGTGACCGTTCACCCTAAGATGGAGTCTTTGGGTGGTCTTGTCAACATACTGTTGACCACACTTCTTACAGGAAACTAAATAAATACAGTTTGTAGTAGAACAACTAAGATCAACATACGTGTTAACAGAATATGAGTTACCAGTTAACGTGGAACTAAATGAAGCTGAAGTATTAAAGAGTGGGCACGTGAGACATCCACGGTGTCCACACTTGGACACGTGAGACATCCACGGTGTCCACACTTAGAAATTTTGAAATTATTACATGTAGAATTCGGTGCTAAACAATCATCAAGCGCAATATTACAAGGTTTGATGTCGTGGCCTTGCTTTGCTGTCAGAAATATATCTGTCATTTGGATTGAAAAAGGTCTTAGTGCATTTCGAACTATTTATCTGTATTTATCTTTATCTGTAGATGCCTTCCACCGTATGGAAAATGCTATTTCAGTCACTTCATTCCTGGCTTTTCTGTACTCAGATATACAAAGATGAACTTCTTGTTTCGATACTTTTTATTGTACCTACCGATATAACATCTGCATTGCAGACATGGCAAAACGTTCGTCAGCACTGCTGGGTCTGGTTCCTTCGATTGTGTGCCAAGACAAACCAACGAGTTCGACAGATGTGTTGTAGATGTATAAAGATGATCTCCCATCACTCATTGAAGCCGAGCTTCTGCGTTGGAAAGTTAAGTTGTATTGCCTTTCTCTCTAGATTACAGCAATCTAGCATTTCAGAGAGGCTTTTCTCAATGTAAAGTTCTTTCAGTCACTGATGTTTCATATTTGTCTGAATTGAAACGATTTTAAGTGAACGTGTGTGCATGACATTATATGGAAAACAATAATGCATTATTGAGTATTATGTCATGAAAATACCTCAGAAAACATTTTGATCGTTACTTCAAATGTCAGAAAATCCACAGGAAGAGGTTCCGAGGACCCTCTCACAAGCCATTGAAGTGTGTGACAAAATCTTCTTTCCAAATATATTCATCTTGTTGCAAATTGGTTGCAGTGAATGCGAGCGAAATGCCAGTGTTGTTCGTCGGTTGCCGAGTTTCATGAGAGCGGGCATGTCAGAAGAGAGGCTCACCTCATTAGCCCGGTTACATATCCACTACGATCAGAGTATCGAAGCCAACGAAATGGTGGATATTTTCACTAGGAGACATCCAAGAAGATGAGTGTTTTACTGGAGCTAGCCACAACTGTTCCTATCAATAATACCTTCGGATCCTTCCCATATTATTGATAGGAACAGTTGTGGCTAACGAGCAGCAATGTTTCGTATTATAGATGTAGAAGTGTACAGGTATTACTATTGGTCAATCAATATCCGGTGGGATGCAGCCTATCACGTTTATACATGTCGATTCTCGCATATTTAAATGCATGTACTTGATTCTCTTATAAATGCTGTGTTCTTTTGCCTTTGGCCTTAACGGCATAGTTGTGCAAATAAACTTTGAACCTTGAATCTTTTGAGTTCACTAAGAGGATTCATGGCATAGTAGGAACGAATGAAACAATGCAAACTTGGCTAGATGTACCCCCACCGAGGCATAGAGCAAAGTAGTGTTCACTGACGTCTATCGTACGTCCAGGTGGCATGTGCCTCCACCGTGGTATACACCGGTTCTTCACTTCATCCCAGATAGCTAAATAATATATAGCCCTCACAATTATGAAGCTATATATTATTTAGCTACATCCCAGACAGAACTTTTAGATGCATATATCTTTCAAACAAAGTTAGTGCGACTCGTACTTTTAAATTTCGTCACGGACTGTACTAACTAAACTATGGATATATTTTGAACGTACGCAAACTTATAAAATATGAGGCTCGTTTATCGCAAGATGCCCATTTTAGCTATAATTGCTCATTTTCGCTATTATAGGCCATTTTAGCAATAGAGCGATAGCTAAATTGGGCAATAGCCTTATGTGAAAGTGCAAACATGTCCTGAGAATAGTTTGCCAGGTGCTCTCTGTCTTCGGATCGGCACTGAGCCGTAACATAATGAATTGATCTATGTAATATACCACTCGGTAACCCTCAAGCTTAACCGACTAAGCATTGGAATTTAGGTCTCCGACGAAAGTCTAGATTTTAATCGGCATAAAATGCAACAAAACGACAGAATCTTACAACGTACTTCGCAGACACCATCCGCTTCTCTCTCCTCCAGCATCAGCGCCCTCATATGGTCACAGCAACTGCTTAATCAGTTGCCTCCCTGTTATCCCTTCTCGGGACCTCCTATTGACTAAAATTTACCGGCTAAGCCCACTAATTACAACGACATGTAATGATGCGTCAGTACTAAATACTCGTACTAAAAAATCGTTTCGCTGCAATTCGTCAATACTGAGTGAAGTCGAGTTGTTTTCAACATGTTTTAAAGAAGAAAAAAACAATTACATGCTGCAAGAAGAATCCTATATTTCGCACGACGACATGAAATCCCTGCAAAACATATGTATGCAGTAGGCATTGAGATGACATCATCAGAAGTATCAGTTTGACTTTGTGACCATACTTTATGTATAGAATGGGTGCTGCCTTGGTCATGGTGCCCAAGGCCAAAAGTTAATGTGCATTTCTTCAGTGAGTTGATTCATATTTCATTAATGTTTTCATAATTAAAGATAGAGACACTGTGACGGAGTTGACTGGAAGAATTCTTTGGACTGTTTGAAGAACTGGGGAGATAATATTCATAATTTTAGCTAAGCATCCATTCATCCCTCATAACAATGGCAACTTTTAGTACTCTTATTAATAAACACATACCAAGTTTTGTCTATAGAGATGAAAAATATATATTTATAGATTTTGTTTCACATTCTGCTTCATAAATGCTATATCAGAAGTATTCAACTCATAGTCGAAATTGGGGAAAACAGCTAAAATATTACACCATTTCACCTTCAAATATGGCCGCCGCCTGACAGAATCTGCTCACAATTCCAGACACTCTTGACGCTTCCGTAAATTCGATGATGACAAGTTATATGCTGTTTTATATCACATCGTACTCGATTTGTGGAGAACTTAACTGTGCTTTAATTTGTTTACGTGTAAATATGTTATTTAAAAATCACCTGCTATGCCTATATGCAGATTTCCTAGGATATACAATTATTTCATTTGCCGTTACTTGTCGGCTAATGTATTTGCACACACACCAACATGAAGCAGTGCATTCTAGTTGAAGTTACATGAAGGAATGCACATAACTGATTTCGTTTACGCAGTTCAGAGAATAGCAACGAAATCTATCTATAACACGGATAGTCGCAAGAGTGGGGAAATACAATAAATGCAAATAATTGATGACAGAGAAATTGTCCATCAGAAAAAGTTGGCCCAGTTCCTTCCCCTCCACGCAATGCCAAAGTCAAAGTTTGCACGAATTCCTTGCGCAACACACGACCCTCGTGCAGAATATTTGCATCTTAATACACGGGATTGCCGTGAAAGCAGTTGGTACACTTTAGGGTGCAATGGTTTGCTTTATAAAGACCAAACCAGAAATTCCTTCCCTTCTACCGCAGGCACAAGAGCGAAACATGGTTTGTTATGGTCTAACTTAGTTCATTGAAACTTTTCAGTTAATGATATATCCACAATATGATATCTGAAATCCCACCCCGATTCCTTTGTCCATGTTGCAATCAGTAGGCTCGCCGTCCTCAGTGGCATCGGTGATTTCTTCAGCGCCGTCGACACCTGTATATGAAGATGGATTAAATTGAATTTTACAGCTCTGCATGTCTGACATTCAAACCGACAGGTTTTCTTGGATTTATATTTGATAATTGTTAATTGTAAGCAACATGAGCAGTGTGACTAACGTCACAGGACCTACGAAGTAGAGTAGGCATTAGGACTCGGAACGCGAACTGAACTCTTGGAAATCCCCGCCCCCAGTTAGAATCCTGCCTATATTAAGATGGGCACCGCCCAAGTCAGAATCGCCAGTGATTTTCATCAAAAATCACCAGAAATGTTCAGCAAAAGTAGGTCAGCTCAAGACTTGTTGTAACAATCTCCTGCTGCGCCTTCATTCCAAAAATAAATAACTATCGCCGATTTAATTTTACAATTACAATAATAAAAAAGTTCAGTAGATTTCAAGATTTACGTGTGAAAATATATCGATCTCTTTAATGGTTTTCAGTGCCCTTGTCCAGGATCAAAACAACTTTTTGTATCGCATTATTTTCCCAACAATACAACAAATTTTTATATATAGTACTATAGTAGAAAGGTAGCATTTATGTAGTTTACGGTAATTCAACTCAAGACCAGCACCTTCTCTGCACAAGATAATGATTTCATGCCATTCTCCTGAGCATAATCGGTACAAAGACGAATAAATAGCGTCTACTTACTTTATCTAGTTAAATTCTACCCAAAGAAAATAAATTAAGACACTTTAAACTAGCACATGCCGTCATGGCTTTGTTTCACCCAGAGTAAACTTTTATCGTTGTAGCTCACGCAGACTATTCTGAAGGATGATGCCACATCTTTCTTTCTTCGGCTGACTTAATTGGTTGATGTAGTATATTTCACCAACAGTGCGTAACTGTAACTTGACCTGAATTTGACGCCTGATGCGATCTGTGAGGAAAAGTTTCAAGGATGTGAAATAGGATACACGTTAAAGGCCACAGCTTACATATATCTCTAGCAATATACTGAATTGTGTGTAGGCTGGCAAGTTGGTAATAGCAGTGTAGTTAAATGCACTAACAAATGATGGAAAATTAGCATTTCCTATTTCATTATCCCATCACGTTTTATACTGTGTTATATATACAGTGAAACATACAGCCAAGGGTTCCCGATGGGCATGACCGTGCACTCGCTGAGCTATCAATAAATAATAAAAATTATAAATCAAATTCTCAGCAGAATTCGGTCAGCTCAGGACTTGTTGGTAACAATGCCCTAATGCACGTTCGTGCCAAAAATCAAGGTTCTAATGTCAATGGTTCTCCTTATTTTGCCGACGAAAGGACTCGGATGGACTGACTCACTGACTCACTGACTCATTACCGGACAATTTGCGATCTGTAGCCTACTTCGTAGGAATATATCTTGGAATGGAACTTCATTGCGAGTAAGACGGACTGTATTAATCCTGTAGGACTGCAAAGAACATAGCTTTGTAAAAACAAGGAGGAATCCAGGGAGGCAAGTGAAGGGGCAGGCGCCAACCAATAAAAATCATGCAACGGGACCCAGAAGCATGGCAATGAAACCGCCAGGGAAGAGCAGAAATTCTTGTGTTCATGTTCGGAAGACCAAGGTATTGCTTTGCGCACAGTCAACAGTCCGGAAATTATATGTAAAAACGTCACTTAAATGTCGTACAAGTTTTATAACATATGCTCAGGTTTTCAGGTTGATGTGTACGTGTATGAAAATGTATACAGGTATTTCTTCAAATTGCAATTCTTATACATTGTTGAAAAAGTGTATTAGGGTGAATGGTAGATATAGTTTATGACATGTTAAATTAAATGGACCTGCCCATTTTTATGCCAAGGGCGTTCAATGACCTCTGACTTGTGAGTTTGCACATCACTTACGCAAATACCCGACTATGGTAAATACTCGAAAACTGGCGATATAAGGAATAAATGAAGTGTATTTTATTCCCAGTTTCTATTGCTAATGATGATTCCCGACCCCCCCCCCTCCCATTGTCTCGTGTGAAGTTGGTTAATTCCTCATACCTCCTTGCATGTTATGCAGTTTATCGGTCAAGTCCGCAATCAGACCAATCAGGTCATCTTTGGTCCCGCAGATAGCTTTCCAATAGGTCTTGTCCGCTCCAATGTCCTTCGCAAGAGGAGCGTTGACTTTTCCTATTTCTGTCAAAAATTTGTTGGGCAAGGGCAAGCAATTCTGTTTTTGACTTGTTCGGCAACATGTTTGCCTTTTCCTGGTCATCTTGCAATACGAAGACTCACTCGAGGGAGACGTTCTTTCCGTCAATAAAATTGTTTCTCTTAACAAGAAAGTGGCATACAGGAGGAGGGTGTCGGCGTAATGCACATGTTGATGATAATGGATTTCATCGAATACATGCAGTACTAAATTAAACGATATTATTAGGTTCCTTGGTGGACCAGCTTGTATAGTGTACAATACTTACTGGCGAATTCTGAAAATGCTTTACCTGTATATAGCCTTGTTTTTGGTGAAATCCACCAATTTCGTGTCTAGAAGTTTTCCAGAGAGGGCCTTGTGGGAATCCTCCATGTTTTGTGGTTCCAGATATCTTTTTGTTCTTAATACCTCTCTCCATGCCGTTATTTCATGGACCAACGACTCTTCCGTGACGGTCACGAAAGTGGAGGACAGCGTGGTATTGGTTAATTGAAGAATATTTTGTCGAACCTGAAAATAATTAAAACCCCATTTATGTACAAGGCTAAGGAGCTAGGGGAGATGACGCCCGCCTCACTTTTCCTGTTCGTCGAGTCGCCATCATACACCAAGGAATTTTTGGCTGCTGGGAAATACAAGGCAATGCCCATTGTGGAAGTCAGTTAAAAATCAGAATTCAAATTTACTCAACCTAAAATTAACATAAGGCTATGTGTACGCAAAGGAAACTGTCTTTTCTACACTGTTAATAGAAAGGCTCATATTCTTCCATCGGATATTCGCGGTCCCACGCAGAGGGCCTCGTTTTCGCGTTAATGATTGCAATTCAGAACACAGGTGTGCATAATGGGAAGTTACACAAGATGTGTTGGGTAACAAAAGTTTGTTTGTGTGTCATTGTGTCAACAGTCATTAAAATAGATTTTCGAACACCGATCTACTTAATGGTGGGAGACCAATACATATGTACGTTATTCCGCAATCAGCAAGCAAGATTTTCCTTGGTCATTATATTTTTTTAGGTTCTTTTGTAAACACTCTACGTAGTCCTTTGTCCAGGATCAGCAAACGGCATGCATCGATTGCAGTACGACGTAAATTTTGATTTCTAAATTTGACGAGTTAAAACTGATCAGCCCAGAGCACAATTCAAGCAGGCGGCTCTAGAACAGCTGATGCAAGAGCTCAATTTGGAAGACCCCGTGATCCGTGATCCAGCCGCAGATCCTTCGCAGCCAGGTGTGTCACAGTCGCCCGGTAATTAAGTTGGTACTTCATTTCAATGGGGGTTTTTTCCGGTGATATTTATATCCATTGTATTGATATTTCCCCACCAGACAATAATATGGTATTTCAAAGTAAAAATGAAAGTTTCAGCAAAAATAACAATAACTGTTGCCATCCTCATCAGTGATATCCACTGGAGATAGTTCGGTGCGAGATTGACGCGCTTGCTTAATTCACTTCTTAATTCGACAACGGGATCTACACTCTGTGATTATGTGTTCAAAATAACACCCATCTTCACATGCTGGTGGACAAAACAGTTTTCGCGCCAGAACAAATAATTTGATGATTGAGTTGACAAACATAACAATGAACATTTTTGATCTCCTGTGAATGTCAGACTGCTAATTTTCCAGGCTAGTGTTTCATACCTGTTCTTCGATATATAATGTCATTACAGATAAATCGTGCCCCTCCCCATCGGCCGTTGCAGATGCCGAATTTCAAGTCCCGGATCGAGTGGATGATACAAATGCATGCAAAATTTGTAGAGTGATCCACGCATCCGCAGCGGACACTCCAGGGGCGACGTGGATTGGCTGTGACGCACCCGATTGCAATTACTGGGTGCATACCACTTGTTTTGGCATGAATGGGCCTAGGAGATATTTGAAATTTTTTAGATCATAGAAAGTAATTTTTCGTTTAATATGAGGCTATGAATTAAATTTTACACACGGGCACATTACAATTGTCACTTGTTACTAATTTGCTCACCTCTTCTAATCGGTCCACTGTGCGACATGATCGCTGCCACTGCAAGGGTGTTGGGACACCTGGTGGCAACCACCTCTTGCATCGTCGGTTGACACCTTCCAGAATGAAATCACCACCCTCCCCTTTGCTGGGGTGTCCCGAGACGGAGGACGAATAAGTAGTCTCCAGAAAATCATTTACCTCTGGTGGGCACTGGCACCGCATGATCAGGTCTTCTTGACTAATTCTTTGATACGTCGTTTTACCCAGACCAAAAAAAAAGGGGATCAAAATTCACTCTTGCTGACAATGCCAGAGCACTGTTATTAGTAGTGGTTAAATGGGGGCTACTGACTCAACGTTATATGTAATAATTCCGCTCCCCACTTTTTTGTTACTTAATATGTATTGCTCCCTATTTTTTTACATAATATGTTTTCTTACTTATAAGTATTGCTCCCCGTTTTCATATGTGGTATCACCTCAGTTCTATTTTTAGATCATGACATCATTGGGAAAACCCTTGGAAGGATGACCTTTTGACCTGGATGTGACCTTTGACCCGCGCGCGCGTCCGGATAACACGCGCGCGCATCCGGATAACACGCGCGCGCTGCGTGGCGGCCCGGTGATACATAGTATCCTCTGTTATCTCCGCTCATTGTTTTGGTAATTAATACTCCTTGTGATCATATGTAAGTTCTATACAGCATTGCCTCAGTTCTTTAAATCATGACATCAGAACCCTGTTCTATTGTTATTGCCTGCTCTTTTGTCTTTAGTTCTCGACAAGTTCAGACACGTCTAGGCAGAACAATAATCAATGAGTCAAATTGCTCACACCTATATAAAGGTTCACGTGTACATCCCTGTTCATTCACCATGGATCAATACGAGAGGACGCTTATCAAGCTGAAAGCGGCATCTATCGCGGCGATATTATTACTCCTCATCCCTCTCATCGTGCTGTCTGCCTTTCGTACGTCCTGTGTAAAGTGCACACCCTGTATCGCATGTTCACCGTGTAACGATCCCCCAGAAACCACAGTGTCTCCACCCTGTTCCTATCCCGATACCCGCGTAATCACCACCATTTCGAACAGAACCCTATGCTCACCTATGCAGCAAGTAGCCATTGATAATCATATTCGAGCTACTGTTTGCTTATATGCCAAGACGCTGAGGGTGGATCTACGCTATTTCCTCAACGGTAAAGCCTCTATTAAAGGACTCGTCCTAACGCATACTCAGTGGACCCTCATCAAGGACAGTACCCCTAAAATCGACATCGCCATACAGAATGTTCTAGAAAGCCAGCATAATCTTACATCGCTTGGTCCTTGATCCCTATAAAAGCACATCATTCATCTTTTAGCCGCAGTCGTCCAAATGGATCACTACAATATTGTTAGTAGCAAAGATTCGTTGTCATACTTCCCAGACAATACACCCTATAAATTTCGCGTTGCCTTGAACACGCGTCTCTGTTTAAGTGATTCCTGGGTGGTTGGTTTAGCGGAATTATTTATCAACAAGCAACCTCAATTCAAATCCAAGTCGTTACTCGTGACTTGTAATATTTGCGGTGAATCCTTTGTTGGCGAGACTAAACTACCTCTCCTACGGACTGTAGATGTGACGAGTGTTTCCAAGAAAGCCATTACTAGGCTATATTCTACGCCACATTATCTCCCCATAGTACAAAATAGTGTTGACGTTCTCGACATCTATATAAAGACCGAAGATAATCTACCAGCAACCCTTCTGAGTGGTGCAATTACGATCACGCTCCACTTGAAAAAACTATGACGAATCGTCATTTGTATGTTCCCGACGTCAAAAAATGGATTCGTTTTTATCAGGATCAAGTCAACTCGGTGCCGTACCCCACATCACAAAACGGAAGAGGTCTTAGCATCATTCCTATTGAAACTCAAGTGCCACAGAAACGTATAAATGTACCACCTATTACGCTAACATCCCCGTCACAACAAGCTGTTGATCAAGCCAAGTCTGAAATCCGTATAAATAAGAAGCGCACCTCATCTCCACCCATTATCTCCGAAGGACAGTCCAAACGTATAAAAAGAACATCACCTCCAAAGAAGCGAAAGATTCAATTTTTCTAGCTACACCATGGCGCTCCTTACTGACAAAGGCTTCCACGAAGGTCAACCCGAGACGTTATCTCTTTTTCAATTACCGCCTTCGCAAACAGCGGTGGAAAATCGTTACATCATTGACGTGAGGCCAACATCCCAATTCAACGATGGTGCTCCCGTTGAATTTAAGATATCAGGCCAGGGGTTAGATTATCTCGACCTGAAATCTTGTCGACTCTACGTGAAAGCTAAGGTCGTGCACAGCGATGATACCCCGTTGATCAAGGATGAAAAATGCGGCCCTATCAATCAACTGCTACAGACCATGTGGTCACAAATTGATGTATCTATGCAAGGTAAACTGGTGACGACCATGGACAATGGTTATCCATACAAAGCCTACCTTCAGACCATTCTGAACTTTGGTGAAGACGCTAAAGAAACGCAACTACAGCTTCAACTGTTTGTAGCTGACGAAGGTGTTAATATAGATACCACAAATCCTGCAATAGGTGCAAATGCTGGACTTACAGAGAGACAGAAATTCATCGCCGAGAGTAATGCATTCGAGATGGAAGGAAACCTCATGCAGGATGTGTTTAAACAACACCGCTACCTGCTAAACAACGTTGATGTATACGTGAAGTTGTACCGGTCGTCGCCCCAGTTCATCTTCATGGCAGAAGCCGAGACTCCAGCGTACAAACTCGTTATTGAGGACATCAGCCTGAGAGCTTACAAAATACGCGTCAACCCTGGTGTCATACTCGGACACGACAAAGCTCTCGAAGACAGTTCCGCGTTTTATCCCTACCAGAGCACGCAGGTTAAGATGATGTCCATATCCGCTGGACAGACCCTCTTCCGCTGGGACAACATGTTCCAGTCCGTTTACCCCAGCAAACTGATCGTTGGTTTCGTATCTTCCAAGGCCGTGGGAGGGGACTATAAAAAGAATCCTCTGAACTTTCATCACTTTAAGCTGACAAATCTGGCGGTAAACATAGACGGTGTCACTTCCCCGGGTCATCAAATAAGGACGAGGTTTGATACCGATCCTTACACCTCGCAGTTCACATCGGCCTACCTCACCTTAGTCGACGCTATAGGTCAATCCGGAGAAAACTTTGGAAATGCTATAACCTTGTTGGAGTATCACAACGGCTACACGCTATACTCCTTCAACTTGGACCCTACCTTAGCCTCGAAAGACCACCTGCAGCTGTTGAAACAAGGTAACCTTAGACTGGAAGCGGTCTTCGGAGAACCACTTCCTGAAACCGTGAGCTGTATCACCTACGCGGAGTTCCCAGCCCTAATAGAGGTTGATAAGTCGCGGAACGTCACAGTCAACGCACCATGAATACCAACGAGCTACGCTGCATTATTCGCTCCGATCACACGCTACACGCTCGCGTCCGCGGGGTGTACCCGGCGGATAAGATTCCAAGCCACGTGTCTCTGACACCGGCTGCATATATCGTAAACACAGACCCGTCTACTCTTCCCGGTGAACATTGGGTAGTATTCTACTTTTCCCAAGACAGAGGCACATTTTTTGATTCCTTGGGACAATTACCAGAGCATTACGGCTATCGTTTCGCTTCATTTCTCAAAAACAATTGTAAAACTATTTCATATAATGACAGAGTGCTTCAAGGAGATCAATCATTGACCTGCGGTCACTATTGTATATACGTGTTACTTCAGTTAACACGAGATGTATCTCTTTCCAGCATCCTGACGGACTTCCATCAAAACCATTGTCATAATGATTGTTATGTATATAGATTTGTAACGCGACATTTCTCATATTGTATTTCCAAAACACTTCAAATGTATTGTAGCTGTTAAGTCTTTCAATAAAATGGTTTCTTAAACCGCACCTCTACCGTTTTTTAATTTTTATATAAAGTGCGAAGGTGAATATAAAAGAGATGATCTTTTCATCCTAGTCAAGACACGATGGATGCGGGTGCATGGAAAACCTATTTGTCCCGTGTTACTTTGACACAACCGATGTTGCTTCGTTTACAGGCCCTGTCAAGCTACGCAATATTTTGCGTAAACGAGGGTATAACGTTCCCCTAACCGATCTAAACCATTGGTTGAGCGATCAAGACCCTTACAGTTTACAGAGACCTATTCGATATTCATTTAAGAGAAATGGAGTGATATTAGCTGGAATTGATCATTTGTGGGACGCCGACCTGGCTGATGTTACCAATGTATCGAAACACAATGACAACATAAAGTTCCTACTCTTCGCTATTGACGTCTTCTCGCGCTATTTATGGGTCGTTCCTCTCCCCAATAAACAACATCAGTCAATCGTTGCGGGATTGGAATCCATTTTAAAGCAAGGTAGAACCCCAAAATATCTTAGAGTCGACAAAGGTAGTGAATTCAATAACCGATGGGTGAAGGCCTATTTGACGAAGAAGGGAATTAAACCTTATGTTACACATAATGAGAAGAAGGCCAATTATGTGGAGAGGGTCATCAGGACGGTTAAGAACGTATTATATAAGTATTACACGCATAAGCAAACCTACCGCTACCTGGATGTTATTGCAGACGTAGTGGGAGCTTACAACCGTCGGCAGCACCGATCACTAAACGAGAGAGCTCCAGCTGACGTAAACAAGCATAATGAAGCCATACTCTGGAAAGAAATGTATGTGGACACTACACAACCTACACGGAAACAGCCATTTAAATTGAAGGTTGGTGATTCTGTTCGTATTTCACACGTGAGATATGTATTCCAACGGGATTATCAAGCCAAGTGGACAGAGGAACTCTTCAAAATTTGAAAAAGGTATCGTCGCCAAGGGCTACCCATATATAAACTCATAGATTTCATGGACGATGAAATACAGGGTACATTTTATCAACAAGAGCTTCAGGTGGTCAATAAAGATGTTGATGCATTATGGAGGATTGAAAAAGTACTCAAAACACGACGTCGTCGAGGCAGGGTGGAAAAACTGGTGAAATATGTCGGGTGGCCAATCAAATTCGCTAGCTGGGTGGCTCAAGAAGATATTGAAGCAATCTAATCATAAAGCTCTAAGGGGTGTCAGCAAGTGTGTAGAAGTGTGGCGCTATGTACACGACTGTATATATATAAGGTCGTTTGTGAACCATTAGTTCGTATATCATGTCGAGTACGTGTACGTTCTGTCAGAGAACCTTCTCTCATCGTCACAATATGCTCAGACATATGCGTCTGAGGCATAGTCAAGAGACACCCCCGAATTCCGGGCCAACAAGTGGAATAGAGCATCCCTATACCATGATGGTCAGCGGCCCTACGGGTTGTTGCAAGACATCATGGGTGATAAAGTTCTTAGAAGAGGGACCAATCAGCTATACCCGTATAGTTTGGTGCTACAGCCAGTGGCAGTCCGCCTACGAAAACAGCTCTTTGAAGAATGTGACATTCGTGCCTGGTATCCCCCAAGACATTGGAGAGGCTTATTACTTCGACCCTGATGAAATCAACGTGGTGGTGCTCGATGACCTGATGGGTGTGGCTAAGGGAGACTCACGCATCTCCGATCTCTTCACGAAAGGATCCCATCATCGCAATCTGTCCGTCATCTATTTAACCCAAAAAAAATTTCCACAAGGGAAAGCCTCTCGCGACATTACTTTAAACTGTCAATACTTCATACTCTTTAACAACCCTATTGACAGACAACAAATACACCTCTTTGGACGACGTATCTATCCCAAACACGCAGAGTATTTCATGGAGAAATATAAAGATGCCATATCCACCCCTTACGGTTACCTCTTGATTGACCTAAAACCAACTACACCCGAAAATCACCGACTGAGGAAGGTTGTCACATCGCAGGATGGAATGGGACTTTTCACCAGACAAAGACCTCCGTGGTACACTAGACAAAAAGGCAAAGGAAGTAAGCGTCTGAAGCGTAAAGATGGTGAAGAGCCCAACGGTAGTGTGAAACGAGAAACATGGAAAAGGCTGTTCGGTGTTCCTTCACGAGTGATGTTCAATGGAAAAATTATTGAAAAGGTCGCACAATATAGAAAGAAGGGGTTTACAGCAGACGAGGCCATAGACTTAGCAGTGGAGGCATATACACCTCAG